>JADAQX010000749.1:0-25632 GCA_015476325.1 Cardiosporidium cionae
GAGGGGGGGGAGGGAAGAGGATGAGAGGAGGGGGGGGAGGGGGAAAGGATGAGAGGGGGAGGGAGAGAAGGATGAGAGAAAAAGTAGAAGATTAGAAGATGGAAGAAGGAGAGAAGAGATGGAGCGGGTTGAAAGGCAAAGAGTGTAAGGTAGAAAATGAGGGAGAAATGGCAAAAAATGAAGAATAGAGGGTAGAAGAAAATGGAAAAAAACGAATTCAGACGATACAGCAACGTTTCTTCCATGCAAAATACGAAAAGACATCCCAAAGGGTACTCTTAGAGTGTAAAACAGCCAGAAGAGACCTTCCTACAGACTATGGAGGCAGAGTTCAAGCATCGTCACTAAAATAGCATCCAGAAAAGAAAACATTTGAGTAGACAAATCATCTCCATCAAAAAAGAAATAAAATGCGCCTGTTTCACCCAACACACATAGATAGCTTCATAAATCAATCTCCCACAAAACAAGCAGGAATGCCTTCCTCTCTATTTCTCCGTTATAATTTTCATGAGATGTCTCGGAGATACTCTGATTAAGGCAAACTCAGTCATGAAGGCCACTTTTTTTGTAGCAGAAAGATAAATGCTGTCGGTTGAATCCACTTCAAACAAACCTGTATCAAATTTTCATTCACTTTGTTTACAAAATGCTTCTCATTTTGACAAATCGTTTCATTGGAGGCCAACTGTAATGTCATTTCTGAAACATATTGCTTAATTCCAGCCTTTTCTGTTTCTGGAAGAATTTTCCAACGTGTCTGTAATAAATTCAGCCAAGAATACAAACAAAATGAAGTGACTCAAAAATGCAGAGAATGGAAAAACGGCTTCGCTTTAAAAAAACTCTCTGGATATCCATTGGACAATCCTCTTTAAAAGCTGTAGTTCCTCCTCTCTCTCTCTTCTTTCTCCTTGGGGATAACATCGCCTTCTACTTCAATGCTGCATTCAGATTCCATTCTATCCTATCTCTAAAATGAATTTCTTATGCCTATTTCAACCCAAAAATAAAGGATTTCTTCCACACAACAGGTATACCATAATACAATTCTCCAGGATTTGCAAGGCAAAGAATTTTGTATTGGAGTCATTTGATTTCTGGAGAATGATGGCAACGAATCGCCATGCATTTGGAAGATTTTTGAAATCTCCCAATACTTTATGAGCTACATCTCGCTGTGAAGAAACAATGACAGGAACAACAAAATACTCGTATAAGCAGAGAGATATAAAAGTGGAGAAACGAAGCAAAGTAAATCTATTGCCAACGTATGAGCAACGCGAGTAAGGTGAAGGGAAGCGGCTCTAAACTTTACGAGAAGCATATGAATTTTGAAAACTCTGAGTATAGAAGAAAAGAAAAAATTGTAAACCAACACAGAGGAGAATAGAAAAACATACCAAGCTTTTTCATCTCACTATGGCTATGAACACATTAAAGCACATGAACCATTGGATAACAGAGGAAATATTCGCGTCAAGGATAGAGGCAGCATTTTTCCAAACATTCGAGCGAAAAGGAAAAATACTAAATGCAAAAACTTTAAAATGGCAAGACAAGGCACTAAAAGGCTATCTGCAAGTATTTCTATACGGCAGTGGAAATTTTATCGATAGAATGACGTACACTCTGGGCATCCGCAGAAGAGAGCATGGCCTTTACAACCGTATCTAAAACCTCCACCTTCGTGTCATCAAATGGAGAGTTTTGATCAAGCAACACGCGTGGATCACATCGTGTTATATTAGCCGACATTTTGTCTTGGGTGAAAGTTGAGCAGTAGTGAACTATCAATCAAAAACTTGAAATTGATGAAGAAGCGGTTCTCTTCACAGGAGAAATCCACCTTATCCTCGACCAAGGCGGGCAAAACGAGTAGTATGTTACAAAGGATAGCCTCTCCGATTACTCTTCAAAAGACATCGCCCCAGAAGAAATCTCACCCTTCTTCGTTGACAAAAAGATTTCTTTCCGAACCTGAGAAGGGATAAGTCCACAAAAAATTACAAGAAAAAAATCAAATAAAAGCCGCAGCGGAAAATGGATATTGTGGGTTACCCTATTTGAAAAGAAAAAGTAAGGGAAACAGAAATTCACCGAGGTGTCGGATAAAGAATGGGAGAGCAGTGAACACTCAGTCACAGAAGTTCAGAATAAAGTAAAATGATAAAGACATTCGAGAACAAATATAAAAAACGCAGGTTTACGCCTCGATGGAGAACTGCTGTCTGAATTAGCAAAGCAAATAAAAAGTAGGGAGAGTAGAGTTCTTGCATAAAAAGCAAACCACCGGGCGCTTCATCATTAACGAATGAAAAAGACAAAGGAAGAAGGGCATTGAATAAATCAAACGAAAAAAGATGAACGATGTATAGCTACTTCTTGTATATAGAAAAGAAATTAGGGTGTGCAGTAAACTCCGTGTGCAACCTGCTAACGTGCAAGAATTTTGCCGGAAGGAAAGAAGTAGACGCTTAGACTTATTTTAAAACTGAAAGGAGTTTATGTAGGTCATCCAAAAGAGAATTGAGGCGACGCCTCTCCAACAGGAAAACAAAAGGCAGAAAATGAAGATGCAGCAAATCCACAATACACTAATGAAGGAGATGCAGCGGACTAAAACTACGGCTACGCTGCACTCGCGCGTGAAAGATACAAAAGTCCAAAAAATCTCATACGACTTGGACTCAGTTACCTCCATTACCATGTTAGCGTTAGACTACTAGCCATTCTTTAATTATTCTAATGTAAGTTTAAAAATGTGTGATGTGATCGTATTACCCAGTGATTACTAAACTAACTTCTTGCGATTTTGAATCAGCGTATCTGAAATATAGGATTTGTAGGCGTCACAAAATCCAACGTGAAGGTGTACTAATAACATACATTTTGGAGATCCTCTCTAGACATGATAACTCTGCCATCATGGATTCTTGTATTTGAAGTCTACTTTCTTATCCTGCTTTGATTTCTTTCGTTTATTTATAAGCACATGACAGAGCGATACGTATTTGCTATAAATTAAACAGTTTGCATTGGAGAAGTTTCAGTTCTCTCAATTTCCTGACTGTTGAAATGAAGCATATAAGCGGCTTTTCGCGGCAGGGGTATATCTCAAGCGTTAAAAATGATTTGTTTACTTTGGAGCAATAATCAAGAAAAAGTAAAATTGGACTTCTACATGCCAGTTGATATTCTAGTATTGAAACCCTCAAATAGTCCTTATAAATACGGTATTGATATTTTAAAGAAATGGAAGCAAAGGTTTTGAATGAAATATTTCGCCCATAAGCAAGTGAATGCAACAAGAAATTTGTACGTGCGATTTAGTTAGAACACAACACCGAAAGCGTATAGGTGAAAAAATGACGTAGGAAACTTTGTAAAGGCAATGCTTTTCTGTTTCTTACTAAAGCGAATACTGCGAGCGATATATGATAAATGGATTTGTAGGATGAAAATTACAGAGATAAAATGTATGAAAGAAATGAGAGATAGTTGAGATTATAAGAAAATTAACCATACAAAGGAATCCCAGGAAATTACTTTTTACGAAAGACATTTTTCATTGGTCCATTTGACGAATTCCAGGTGGGCATTTTCGCTTTTTTCCTAATTACAATAAAAGTTCTACAGTGATAGCAATGCGCTTGCATATAATTATCAGTATTACTAATGAATTAAGGCTACAAGCCAAGTAATTTTGAATGCTGATGCAGTTTCTTTAATTATGGCTATAAGAGCAAATCATAATGACTCTGAGAAGCAACTGAAAATCATTATTTCTTGTACAAATTTGCTGTGAATTTTAAAAAGAGCTATTCTTTTGCTGGGAAAAACTTCGCAAGACCCATTCGTGTGATAAAAGTTATAATTGCTGCAAGAGTAAACGAGTGATAAAAAAAGTTTAACATACCAGCAAAGTGTCTAAAAGAAAAATATATAGTAATAAGATTTTTGTATGTTTCTCGAAATAAGATAGAACAAAAGTGTAAATAGAGCTGAATTGGACATAGCATGATTAGGCCATTATTTTTGGTATTTGTATACTTTTAAAGAATTAAGTTTAGACTTCTAAAATGCAATGTATCAAAAAAATTTAAAACAAAAGCATTTTAAGACGTAAACATCAGTCTTGTATTTGGTAATATTCATACAAAAAGTTTTGCATGTTTTTCATGCAATTGTAGCAATCTGATCAAATTAGAAAATGTATTTTTAAAAATAGTGATACCGCATGTGCTTCTATGTGTCAAGCTCTGTGTGCTTTTCGTACCCATCGTTTCATTCTTAATATACTTTTTATTTTTCATTTGGTTAAAATCGAACTTTAATCTGTTTAGTTACCACTGTTATTGCTTATTTAAAAGTGCAGAATGTAATGTTATGGGAGAATGCCACACGATATCATTGGTGAAGCATGAGATTGTATTGAAATATTATAGCAACTAAAAAGTTGTGGGGGATGTATTTTTATTCATTATCATTCTTTGTGCATTATACTATTTATGTAAGTATCTCCAAGTTACTACTAAGCTCGAGCATGAAAATTGTAGAGTTGAATATCTTTGAAGTTAGTTTGGAAAGAGAAACGTTGCATTTATATTGTTTACTTGTATCGCAATAGAGTTAAAAGATTACTGGGTTATGTTTCTGTTTGATGAGACTTTCCATATTTTCCCCTGAAATATATGCCATGTATATAACATACATCTAATTTTTTACATGCTATAATCATGTTTTAAGAAGTACTATGAACCACGCAAATGCAGATCTCGTCACAATACCATACATCATAAAGCAGTTATGTTGCAACACAAAGGCCGAAAAAAAAACAATTTCTTGCACATCAATACAATGGATGGCTACGATTTTAAGCGGAAAGTGTTTATCCCTTCTAATGGGATGGATGCTTCAGAAACAAAATAAAAATAAGCACAAAACTTTAGTTAAAAAGTAGCACATTTTATCAGGTCAATGCCAATTTTCATAGAAATTTGTGCATAAGTTCAGGGATTGTTAGATAAGTTTGCAAAACTTTTTATAGAAGCATATGATATTAATCACATTTAGCTTTTCTGGCATCTACCACAACTGACAAACTTAATTTGGTTCCTTTTATAACGATCTACTCTTTGCGGTGGTTCTTCTCTTGTTTTATTCGTTCATGCGAATCTTTTGTTGCACTGTTAATAATCGAATATTCTTCATAATAATTGGCTGCAACTCACTTTAAAAAGAGAATTAAGATTGCTGTCATACGTAACTAAAAGTTACTTTTCCATGCGAGATATAGAAGAATGCTTCCAAAAGTATTGAATATACGGCGACAAAGTACATTCAACAAAAATTTTTAATTGTTTTCCGCCGATAAAACAAAAGCATGAAGTCAGAGATAATGATAAAATCATGTTTCAGATGTAATGCAAAGTTCAAAGCGAATCTTCAACATACAAAATAATAGAATTTCAGAAGTTAGGAGGAAAAAGCTTGTGCATTTTTGTTGTCAGCGGATAGTTTCTATTAAGCATTTTGAATGTTTTGCTCTGATGATACTTAAATGATTTTCCTACTTACGATTACATTAAATATAAGGTAGTCAATAATGCAGAGCATCGAAGAAATAGCGTAAAAAACTTTTTCTACGAGATTCATTCAAAATTTCAACAACTGCATGCTTCGCTGGTTCAATGAAAATGCATCTTTCCAATTAGAAATTTACTGTCCCACCAAGTATTATATTGATGCACCTCTTTTGCCAGTGAAGCACTCCCTCATATTGGCTGGAATTGAGAGAGCAAAACCCAAGTTAATAGTAAATTTGTTTGCAACAACTAGAAGAGTTGTGTTGCAGTGCAAAAGCAAGGAACTTACATACATGGGAAGGGCTGTGCTAAAACTAGACTAGAGAGTGATTCTGTTCCTTCAATAACTACTCTTTTATCATTGGAATTACAAAGTTTAAATACTACATACATGGAGAACACGGAAGGCCGTTCTCCCAATGACATTTCCCTTATTTCTTGGAATGTTGCTGGATGGACAACGACCCTCAATCTTATCGAGTCGCATTACGGGACTCTCATTAACTTCCTTCAAAAGCACAGAATCGATATTTTGTGTATTCAAGTACGAGGAATTACCTTTGTAAAGCTTCCTTTAGTGCATAGTTCAGACGTTGCTGAATCTAATGCGCACACTAGAGTTTCTGTTAATATTAGTACTGATGAGTGTATCACTTGGAAAAGGGGAGTAATACCTGTTTGATAACGGCTGCACCTGTGTAAAGAATATAGGGAGAAAGTAATATGTGTAAAGTTTTGTTGGTTATTAAAGGATGGTTTGTTTGTGTTCACTCTCCTTTTTTGGCCAATTGAAGGGCCTCATAGCTAAGGGATAAACAATTCGCACTACCTTGATATGGCATCACTTTAGCTGTAACTGATCCTTCTTCCCATCCGTAATTCAGCAAAACAGTTTTGATGAATTTGGTCACACTCCTTAGTGCGTACGCTTCCCATTGTTGTGATACTGACATATACTCAAGAGCATGATTCAGACAGAAATGTCGAATATCTTGGAAAGAGTTTAATTTTAAGATTCTTTTGTATTTTTCATAGTTAATCCTTCAAAAGCACTCCTTCTAGTTCGACTAATTTTCTCTAAAGTCAAGACAAACTGCTACCCTACTTTTAATACACAAAATATATTGTATGAGAGAGACTATTCGACATGTGCTCCCAGTGGAAAGAAATTCAAATCTTTTGCCGTTATCTTACTGTCAATGTATTCATCCTATGAACTATGCTTCGGGAATCACTTGAGCTGCATTCAAAAAAATCTCTCTAAAACTTATTTTTATTTAAACGTATATCTCTGAGCGTTTGATGGACCACTGCAAAAGTATTTTCACCGGTTATCAGGAAAGAGTTTAGATTTCGACGCATCTTCCATCCGTCATATTGATGTCTAAAGTAGCAATGTGGACTGTTGAAGAGAAGATAGAAGATCTCATCGATGGCTGACCCTGCGAGTGTGTGTCATAATCTCAATTTTGAATCTATACAACTATTTTCTTATAACTCTTCTTTTAGAGCTTAAACAAAGGTTCATACTATTTTTTTCAATACACTATGTTTTGTAAAGGAAGCCAAAGTATCGCAAAAGAAATTAGCGGCTGATCCGAAATCTATCTCTGCTCTTCTCCCAACATACGATACATTTTGGTGTTGCTGCTCACAGAAACGTGGCTTTATGGGTATACTCTATGTGCAAAAGTGTAGACACCTGTTTGGGTAGCACTCATGATGTATATACAAACAGTAGCTTTATTGGTACAGTATCTGCCTATATCCGTAGTTTGTATGTGTAGTACTTTCATGTACCTTCATAATTCATTGCAGAGAATGGTTCACACTATGGATTGAGTGTGCCCCTTCGTTTTCTTCATTTTTTAAAGGAAGGATTATAATTTTTTTTTTCATGGATAGCAGACTCTGTGTTGTATGCCCATACGAAACAAGTGAAGATTTTTACAGAGGCTGCCCTCTCTCCTGATTTTTTTGAGCATATTTCTACTCTATTTCTTCATCTCAGGCTACAGCGGCACTACCACTTTCTGCCGTATCTCTATGACCGATTCTGCGGACTCTCAGCCATTTTCAACGTTTCTTTCACCACGAGAAGCAATTGAACGACATGTGTATTATGATGCCTCGTCTGTTGCTCTGTCTCCATCGCCTATCTCTTTAGGTGTGGGAGTCTCCATTAAACGCTTTGTTTCATCTCTTCACTCTGTAATCATTGCATGGTGGTGGAATCCTGAAAATGGTTTTCCTCCCTCCGTGTCTACACCCTCTGTCCCAGAGAATGTACCTCTCTCCACAGAGTCTGCCGCTGCCTCCATCGCCTTTGAACCCTTCCTGCCTCTGCATTTTGCTTGGAAGAATGCAGCCCACTCTCCACCTTCTGTACACTGCGATTTAAATGATGAAGGGCGTCTCCTCATCACACGTCATTCCCACTTTAGTTTGTTGAATGTATATGTACCCACCAGTGGTAACGGTTATTCACGATTGCCCTATAAAATGCGATTTCTACATGCATTACGAGCAAAAATGTTGGAATTAAGGTTAGAAAATGTGAAGAATGTCATATCCCTCCTCCATTGCCTTTGGTTAGGAATGACAGAAATACATCGTTTAGGATGCTTGCAATGTATTTAAAAAGAAGCCATGGGTGGAGTGTGGAGTTAAATCTCCACACGATAGGACGGCTACGACTCTTGGTAGCAGCGATGTTGCATTCTATAAAAGAAAGGAGGCAATGGGGGAAGAAAAAAATTCAGCCAGGATTCTTAACTCTCTCTGAGCTCTTATTGCATTTTTGGGGGGGAGGGGAATGAAGAAAAGATGAATCGATGGATGTTTTCTCAGAAAATAGAGAGAGAGAGAGAGATGTATGGAATTTTGATTATATGAAATATCAAGAATTTTATAGACTTCATTGGGCTAATACTGTTATATCGACTGCTTTTAAAGTGTAGGATGGCCTTCAATGAAATCATTATTTTAATAGATGTTTTTATGGGGATATAGAAGAAATCTTAAACTTTGGAAATGGTTTTTGTTTCAATTTGTTATCAATCATTTGGAGATCGTTTTTTCAAGCAATTGTTTTCCTTATGTTGTTTTACTTTTGTAGAGCCTTTTATTGGAAATCTTCTGTTTCTATGAGTGGATTTCTTTACTTTATTTTAGTCAAAGAATTCCTCCGTCTACTCCCCTCAATGCACGCTTTCATCTTCTTTATTGAATGCATTCCTATTCTGTTTACTGCTTTTCTTTCATGACTTTTCTTTGGCCTCTAAATTGGAATTTTTGCCTCTTATTTTTCTTTATTTCCACTCCTTTTTTCACATTTATAGTTTTTTTTTCTTCTTCTTCTTTAACAGCACAGACTACATGTTTTTTGTTTACAAGAGTGGCTACAGGCTTGCCAGTGATATTAGTAGGTGATTTAAATGCCTCCTATCGAGGAGAAGATTGTTATTGGGCGGATCGTTTGGTAAATATTCGGCAGTTGTGGAGCTCTGCAGACTTTCTTTCGTCTTCTCCTGCAGCGGCTGTTCTTACTGATAAAACTGAGAGGAATTTTGAGGACAGATTGAACACCGTATTGGACGAAACATTATTGAAAAAACTGAGAGAGTTTGGACCTTCCATTGAAGGATTACTTCGAGAAGATTCCATGCATTCTATCTTATTTGTTCCTGGAAAAGATAAAGCCGAGAAAATCACTTCTGGTAAACATCAGCCTGCATTTGGGATATAAAAAAAAAAAAAAAATTTACAGATGTCAGAGAAGGGCTAAGCGATATAAAAAAATGCGAGTCAAAATTCCCATTGATTTTTTTTGGCCATAGAGAGTCTTTTTTTTCAAATAGAAAATGTTTACAATACATTCTTTCTTTAAAAGAGTTATATATAGAACTATCACCTTAAAACTTGCTTTTGCTTTTACGTGTATCAAGTAGGAGGATGAGGTTATCCACAGCTTAATTATTTTTTTGAAATTTTTAGGTTTAAGCCTGCATATATCTTTTTTTTCTTTTTTTTTATAGGAAATCCTTTCTCTATCAATCGAAGAAATGATAGTTATCGCTTTCTTCTTCATGTTCCAAAAGGCAGCACCACCTCTATTGGAAAACCTTTGTCTGTCTTAACCTATCCATGAATCCTTTTAAAAAAATGTTAAGAGTGTGAAAATAAGTATGGAAAGAGATGCCTACAGAGAAATCCAATGCACTGTTTAAAAAGTGACAGATATTGTAGATTACGATATGTATAAAAAGCCTGTAATGTAGACAAAGAGAGACTTTCAGAATAGTTTCATTTGTCTGTTTTTATATTTCTTCTAGTGATTCCATGGAAGAAACTTTGCTCCACACTTCCTTGAAGGCTTGTACTATCATGGATACGTATGAGGAGGATTGTAAATCTTTTATTTTTCACACGGCATATAAAGAAAACAAAGGAAACTCTTCCTTATCCCTTATGGGATCCTATGCCTATCAAGTACGTGGCAGTTCTATCCTAGCAAGAAATCCTTTTATCTTGCCATTTTTGCTGTTGAGAGGCAAGTTTCTGCAAGATATTTTCTCCTTGTAATTAGAATCATGGGTGTGTATTTTGAAGGCGAGTTTTGAAGATGATTATATTCTAATCTTGCTCCTATATTTATTATAATCTATATAAACTCAGCAACCAGATTGGGGAATTTTGAAGAAAATAAAAAAGAGGGTTACAAATTTGTAGGCATTTTTGTAGGCATCTTTATTTTTGAAAAAAATAATCTCACATAAAAAAAAAAAGTATGCGTCAAGAAATGTGGGTGATCAAAGAATAGATTTCCCCTGCAGATGATAATGCAATGAAGAAAAATTATTGAGAGTCTCCATTATTTATTTTTTTAAGCTATATTCCTACTCTGTGTAACTTATAAAGGGAAAACACACAGAATGCAATGAAAAAGAGATTTTTACAAATCAATATAATCTCACAAAGTTTAAGAATTTGTTGAATTTTTATCCTTGCATAGAGGGTTAAGCCTCTCAATGCAAGAAACATGAGAAATGATCTTACTCATGGAACTTGATTTAGTTATTCTTTGATTATTGAAATACAAGTCGTAGTTTTAGGTTGTTAAGAAACGAAATGAGAGAGAAAAAAAGGAATATGCGTTGAGAAGGAAAAACGTATGCATTTCATTCAGAGATGAGTAGTTGAGAGAGATGAGTAGTTGAGAGAGATGAGTAATTGAGAGAGATGAGTAATTGAGAGAGATGAGTGGTTTAGAGAGATGAGTAGTTGAGAGAGATGAGTAGTTGAGAGAGATGAGTGGTTGAGAGAGATGAGTAGTTGAGAGAGATGAGTAGTTGAGAGAGATGAGTAGTTTAGTAGTTGAGAGATGAATAGTTGAGAGAGATGAGCAGTTGATTAGAATCGAGGGAAAAGCGAGTTGAGAGAGGAACGTTAAAGAAAGATAAAGTAGGGAAGGGAATTAGAAAGAGAGAGTATGATAAATGTACTTATTTCTCTGTATTTCATAGGCAGACACAGCCGATAATCATTGGATTGCTCGTTATAAGGATCGCTTGAGTGTTTCATTTTTGGCAGATTGTTTCAAAGCTATACAAGTAAAACATCACTTTTATAAAAGGTGTCTGTGAACTTTTTTCTTGTAATGTGGGAGTGTATTTACATCGGATATGGTTTAAAAGGGAAGCTAGAGGGGTATTTTTTGGGTGTATGTATATAAAATTTTTAAATCCCATGGAGACTCTTTTTGTTGAAATGAAGCCACTCGCAGTACGTAGAGTTTGATACGATTTTAATATTTTAATCTAATATATTCAAGAGTGTGCAGCCGGAAGCAGAGGTTGCACCTGAGATGAGTAGTTGAGAGAGATGAATAGTTGAGAGAGATGAATAGTTGAGAGAGATGAATAGTTGAGAGAGATGAGTAGTTGAGAGAGATGAGTAGTTTAGCAGTTGAGAGACTAGAGAAACAATCCAATCCACCTGCTGAGGCAGTCTCACTCAAAAATCTAGTACTTGTGAGGTTCAATAGCTATTTTTTCGACCAGAAAGAAGAATACAAGCGTGTATTGGGTCTGTGGTATGCATATCTAGTTTTTTTATTACTACTATTCCTTTTTCTTGGATGACAGAGGTAAAATGTAATCTTATTTCCCAGTGTGTAAAATGGTTTTATCTACCTTTTTAGGTGCCACTTACCTTGAACGAGCAAAAACAGCTATCTACTATAGGGGAGTCCTTCCATCCTCCATGTTTACAAAAGTGGATGCAAGCCCTCTTTCAAGAAGATTTGATGGTCGATACGTTTGCCACTGTTCATCCCACTTATAAGGGACGTTTCACTGCGTTTGATCAATATTCCAACAAACGATATACAAACGAAGTGTGTAGGATGCATTTCTTTATATAAACGATGAACTAAATGTAGGGAATTTGCAAGGATAGAAATCTTCAAGCAGGGCGGTATCTGGCTATTGTTTTATTTGCATGAGACGGCTGTTTTCTCTGGAAAAGATTTCTTGCAACGCATTGTAGTACTGTTGCTGTCGAAGAATATAGTTAATGTAGAGAAGAAAAGAAGAAGAAAATCAATACATGTACACCTATGAAAGATAGAAACGCTTAGATCATTGGGAAATAGAAAGGTGGGAAAGTAGCAACACTATGAGACGCAGGGAAGGATTTTCGATTCTTTAAAAATATTTATAATAAAAAATTTACTCCAAAATCTGATAGTTTTATCGGAGACTACATGTGTAGAGATAGTAAGGGGTGAAATTGAGAAACACAGGTGTGTGTGGGATTTGGAATTACTTACCCATAAAGATACATTTTAGGGAACAAGAGAGTGAAAAAATTTTGAGAAGGAATTAAAGAGTTCTCTGTCTTCATTCTATTCCTTTTATTCTATTTTTTTCAATTGAGAGAAATAGAAAGATTGCATGCGTTTGTTGAAATAGTGGGACACGTGCCAGTGAATACCTATGCATACTTTTTCCTCGTTGGATTATATGAGTAGTAGTTTCATAAAATCTTAATGGTTTTACAAATTAAGAAATTGTTACAAATTGAGAGGCAGAGGTAAGATAAAAATATTATTCTCAGTGTGTATATATGTTTAGGGAGTGCGTATTGACTATATTTTATTGGATCCTGCACTCTATTTGACACATATTCATCCATTTGAAGATTTGTTTACGGATGAAAATATCATGAAGACTCTGACTCAGCAAAAAAAGCAGATTCCCTATACTTCTGCTTACTCTACATTGGGTGGGAAACACGCTATGAAGGATATGAACGAGCCAACTTGGACTCACCCTGAAGAACGTATCGACGTAGGGAGTTGTAGGAGAGGAAATAAAACCGAAAATATGCATTGAATGATTGTTAAAGAGGTGTTCATTAAGTAATGACGTCATGCTTATATTCAGCTGTAAAAAGTCTTTGTAGGATATGTATAGACTATCTTGGTGGTTTCCTTGGAGGCAAGAAACCAAAAAAGATAGATAAATAAATAAAAACGGATAAAATTCTATTTTTTACACCGAGTAAGAGGGAGAACGAGCAGTAAGAGGGGGAATGTCTTGTTCAATAGATGGAATTTAGGAATTTTTCTGTATTGCCTAGAAGATAGGTTATTTGGTAGGTGCGTTGAAAGATAGAGATAGTAGGACTCTATCGAGTAGGGAGTTGAAAAAAAATTTCCCCTTACTAAGGGTTTTGCCACTCTAGAGGGTAAAAATACGCATGTTTTCAATAGTCATTGCTGCCTTTGAAATTAGAAAATACGCCACAAGCATCTTTACCTATCACTTGATGAGACTTCCTTTTCTTGGTGGTTTGGTTTTTATTATTTCTTCATGTTGACGTTTCCTATTATCCGTGTCTGTTGCCAGTCAGAAGAGCACGCATTGAATCTTGTTACGGCCTACTGTAAATGGAAACCTGCTCCCTTTGATGGATCAGGCCTGCTGGAAGAAGCTCTAACAACTTATAATACACAATTCCCAACATGCCATCCTTACATTGGAATGGTATACATGCCTCCGAGATACAGCGATCATATTGCCGTCTGTGTGACGTTAAAGCAGGCGTTAGAGTATGAGAAAGCTTCTCAAATTTGTCAAAGTAAAGGCCAAAAAATATTTTGATAGAATTGCACGGTGTTAAGCACACAAAGGGCTGAAGTGATAGGATTTATACCTTTATTTGATCAAGATGTATTCAAAACATGTAGAATGCATTCATCTTCTTTACCTGTTTTAGGAGAATATAGGTCCTGTTCTCTATTTAGTATAGTTTCGATACTAATCGGTTATGTGCCTGTGTGTCTCTCCTTGCTAACTGCAGGAGAAACAAAAAAGATGTAGTCCTTACAATTCTGTTTATATTTTCTATCTTATTTTGAGAATATTTTATGAAATCTAGTTTTAGATTATTGAGAGACCTATATGAGGTGGTACATGCTCACATTTATATTCTTTTGCATGTCTACGACTAGTTTACTTATTTCTGTTCCAAGTGTAATGTAAACAGATCTGTTTTCATTAGTATTACCCAGCCTTGTAATAGAAAGAATGGAAGACGATTTACGACAAACAGTAGGAAGGGCTTCCGATCATTCATGTATTTTGGATAAACGATGTGAGTCTACTCGACGCGCTCAACCGCATCGACAATGGCAAAGCATTCAATCATTTTTAAGGAAACCTTCAGCGAATCTGAGTTGTAATTTAAAAACTTCTTGCGCGGGATCTTTATCTCATTCATTGCTTCCTACGCAAGGTACAACATACTTGTCGCTATTTTATATGAAAACAAATGGCCTACTACAAAAAAATTCAACATTGATGGAACTTAAGTTAATAGGAGATGTGAGAGTTTGAGCAACTATGGCCATGAACTTTAAGTCAATTGGAACTGGGAGAGTTTGAGAAACTATGCGGGGACGGAAGTGATATGAAAATTTGATGCCGGCCTATGCAATAGGAGTACAAAATATTGTTGCAGCAACGCCACGTATCAAATTTCAGCTCTAATACTTGAGTATACTGAAAGGTGCATACAAATACAGCTTATTATTTTTTTTCTGAAGCTTTTGCATGCAATGTGTCCAACCTTGATAATATTTCAGGAAAAGAAGTATCACCTGAAGTCGTAGTCATGGAAGACACAGAAGAAAATGCGAGTTCAAAGCTAAGTGGCACATCAAGAAAAATATCTCTTCAAGAAACCGCGGCATATGTTAATTCAGAAAAACGTATAAAGCCATGCACAAAGCAAAAATTAGACTTACGATATTTCTTTAAGAAAAAGAAAACAGAGAAATAAACTTATTGAAAGCATTCTGCATTGCCTCATTTTTTCAAATACTTCAAGTTTAATTAGAGCATTGGTAGCTTTTCCATTGTGTTGAATTATTTCAAATTTTGTCTAGACATATATATTATATAAGCAGATGGAAATTTTGCTAGAAAGGTATCCCATTTTACTTTTATAACCTAGAAAATGGATTATTAAGGCTATTGTTTGCTTCAGTCTTTTACTTCAGTTTATTCCTTTTCGGAATGTCATGCTACCCTTTTTTATTCAAGGAGAAATTATAAAAGAAGTATGAACTAATTTACATGCTAGAATATTATGCGCCTGCTGCCATCTTTTACTCTGTGTTGGGCAAGATACTCGTCTAATACATTTTAAGAGGAAAGGTGAAAACATTGTCATGATATCTTTGAAGCATGTTTGAGGTATGCATCTAAATTGTTTGTTGAAACAAATCATTCCATGCTGGGCTGCTTCAGATTCTTAGCTACTTTTTTGTGGTAATAGTGCTCAAAGGGAGTGGCAGAGGTATTACGCCATGATAAAATATCGAAAACTGAGAGAATGAGCAGCAGATCAGTCATTTTAACTACTAGGAAAATGGAATTTTCGATCTAGTAGTGTATCATGCCACTCGATAAAGTAGTCGCAGCTACTGTAAATGGGGGAAAGTCTATTCATGGCATGGGGTATAACTATTTAGATGAAATTAAGTTCCCTAGAAAAAGATGTTTAAACACTCCTGTTCAGAAGAAAGGCAAAGCTAATGTAGAAATAAAATGTTTAGGTTCGTGTTGTTATGCTCAAAATAGTGACATGACTAGATTAAAGGCTGCATATCGCAAAAAGTACTATTTACTTCTCTTAACCTCTTCGGCAGCTACGTCAACAGTCTTAACTGCAAAACTAAAATTTCTTCATTTGTTCGAGCTGTAGAATCATACGTTCATACATATTCTGAGATCATGCTATGGCATCTCGTTCATTGCTTGGAAGCCCTCGTAAAAAGCCGCCTTATGAGTGAAATGCTGCAATTTTTGTTGAAAAATATATAATTTTGGAAATTTCAAGTTTCTTTTGAAAGTTGACGGTTCCTCCAAAACACAGAGAATCCTACGTACATAGTTCACCACTTTGACAGCCACGGTAATTAAATCATGAATGAGCTAGCTCCTCATCAACTAATGGAAAAATACTAAGAGCTAACTTGACAAAAATCTTCAAGAGATATCCCGACCATGTTGCTCAGATTTCTTGTTGAAGCGAATATATCAAATGCCTGTCGCACATATTCATGAACTTGAGCTCCAAGATACCGAAGTTTCCTCTAAAACACATTTTACATAAAGACTGCATCTAATCAAATCTATCCTGAAATTACCCTTAAAATATTAGAAAAGTCATCGGCGAATGGTTCCAAAAGTAATGATCCTATACCCAAGTATAATGCACAATTTCCAAAGTTCAAGGCAGTTATTCAAAATATTTTGCAATCCATTGCAACTAATAGTTAAAACAGGTTTTTGAGCGAATACCGGATTGAACGTGCAGAAATAGGTCATGAATTGACAAAATTCCGTCTCCATCCAGATCATACGTGTGAAATGCCATGATATTCTACAAATAATGCAACTGGACATTTCGGGCACCTTCGACTAAACGGTAAAAATAATCCAGTCTCGTCAGAATATATTTGGGTATTATTTGTATGTGCAACTTTACTCACTACGGCCTCAGAACTTCCATATAGTATTGGAACAAGTATAAGAAGAAAATCATCTTTTCTCACGTAGTCCCTGGCTGCAAAAGTTTGACAGTGACTAATCCAATGATTAAAGTTAGCCAAGTATAGACTATATAAAGTACCACTGGTATAGGATCAAAGAAAAATTATTATAGAACACAGCAAAAACTTTGATTCAGTAATTAAAGGAAACTTGTGCGTAAAAATTCTCTATCTATAGCTAAAACTATCGAGTATTTCTTACAGTTGGGATCTACTAGTTGAGACAATCGTTTAGCTAAGGGTAGAAAGGCTTCACCAAAAAGAGCTTTCAGACCATTGCAAAACGTTGTCTTGGAAGCATAGTTCTTTTTTGTTAAGTGGCATATCTTCAAAAAATTTTCTGGTTTAGAAAATTATACAAAGATTAATACAAAATGAAATGGGTATATACTCATTTTTCTGCACATTCCAGTTTCGAAGATGGCCTGTAAAAAACTTTTTTCTATACCTCTATACGACATTGCATATTTTCTTTAATTTTCCAAAAAGTTTATCTATACATGATAAGTAATGTTTTAATAATAACTCAAGCAATTCTTAAACTTACTTTCCAGTATTTGCAGTGTTTTTCCTGTTACTTTTTTATTGTTGAGAATATCATTATACTCAACACGTAAAATATGCTGCAATTGCCTGATATGTGAGTTATCTTCATGCTTATTAGATTCTGAGATATAATATTGAACACTTCATTTTTATCTACAATGATCGAGTAATGCAGCTGTTTGGATAACTTGCCCAATTACAGTATGCATCATACAATAGGTGGTGAATACCGCTTTCCTCTGCTGTTACATACCTGTATATTATACTATGCTGAACATACATTAAAAGCTACGTTCAATAAATTAAAAACAATGTAATGCTGCCATAATACGATAGGATGATTTTTGCATACGAAAATGAATAACATTTCAAAGAGCTACTGTAATTTGTGCAAAGGGGAAATATGATTCAGTATTACGCTCTGCGAAGGAAGTCATATATTTTGAGAATTAAATATAGTTTGTAAACATGAGAGTGCCGTATTGATCTGCTTTTATTTATCCTTTCTTTAAAACCCTCTTCTAGTTTTGCTACACAATAGCACAACACAGAAAGGATGAAAAGACCGGCGTAAAAGTGCTGCACAGGCATATTTCTTTTTGGCAATTCAATTCAGCTGAAGTGTATGTTACATAACATTCAATTAAAGAATGTCAAATCATTACTCCCGCTGTCTTTTATAAAACGGAAAATGAAGTAAACCAAAACATTAAGGCAAGTTGATAAGAGCAATTTAGGTAAAATTGCAAATTTGATAACCGGAAATTTCAACAGAACATGGAATATACAAAAGATGTGGTAAAATCATAACCTGGTTCTTCTCGTTTTAGAGAGGTTAACTTTTCCATCGTTTGAGTACTGTATGACTCGTTGAGAATGCTTCTTTTGAATTTGTTTGTTGCGTTACAAACTTTCAGCTAACTCAAAATATGCAGTGATTTTTGGGAACTTTATGAAACAAAATGACATCTGCAGCAATTAATGTATATGTGAATGAAAGCTGAGAGTCCCTACCAAAAAGTGATACCGGTCGGTATCCAACGATTATTTATAAAGCTGCAGAGCAGCTTTATAAATAATCGTGAGATTTGCTTTATGCCTCTCTTTCGTAAAGGATAATGGAAAGGCCTGCAGCATAAACTTATTCAAGAGCTTATAATTGAGTTATTTTAAAAATTAATTGCTATTTCAGCCAGTCTTTTGCACAAAGAAAAAGATGAATTAGAAATGCAAAATGTACTGAAATGTTTACTTATAAAAAAATGCTTCAATCAAAACTAAAGGTAATCTTTTACTGCACATCGAGTATATTTATAGTAATTTTATGTATTCTAGTCAATAAAAGGTTGGATAAAAAGGAACAGTTTATTTTTTACATAAACAGTTTAAAAATTTGTAAGCCGACATATTAAATCAAGAAGTGATAAGAGTATAATTATAAAAACAATGTGTGGATGCAGTAAGTATATAAATAACAACATCTGAACTTTCAATTATGCATTATTGTATGATTTTATGAAAAGATCTGAAGAAATCTAGGTACTCATTACTATGTTTTTCCCATCAATTTCCTTATGTAGGAAGATCTACAAAGAGCCGAAGCTGCGTTTAGCAATCTCGATTCCAGCGGGAGGAAGGTGCAAATTTTTTTGAGCAATGAATACTATAATAATTGTATTTTGAAAAGTGCTGAGATGTATGTTGTATGCAAAGTTGTTGAGAATGATACGATCTCGCCATGCTGTTTGTAATGATTAACTGTTTTTAGGTGAGGCTGATGACGGAATTTCTTAGTGGTCATCAGACTTCTGACATCCCTTCATCGCAGCCGATGTAAGTAGTAGTAGTAGTTCGAATGTACATTTCCGGATAGGATTAATGCTTTGATGGATATCAATTGAAATAGGAAATATCCCGGTATTGTGTGATAATGTTCGTAGTATACATTATTTTATATTTCCATTATTTAAAGTCAAAAACAGCAACAGCAGCAAAAGTAATTTCACTTGAATCATATTTATGAGGTATGTTTTCCTATGCTAAATAGTATCCTGGCATTCTAAGATCTAAATTTTGAAACATTTCTTCAGCCACTTATTAAAAGTATGCGTATCAGGTCCTATAGTGTTGCAAGAAATTTGGCAAGGAGGTGAGGGATGATTCTCAAAGGATTTTGGCATTAGTAGCCCATGGTGCGATTCCATGTAATAAAAGCTGCAGATGGTTCTAAATAGAAAGTGCCTACTACAATAAGATGAGTAGATGGTCAATACTTCAGCCTAGGTTTTCAACAGAAAGATCGCTAAACACTGCGCTCCCTTGTGTTACGAAAGGTCCTGCCATTCAACATTGAAGATGATGAAGAGTCGATGCAGTAGAAAAGTATTGAGTGTGTCTGACCAAAACTTCCTAGACAGGCATATGGCATGTTGTTAGCATGTATAATCCGTTTGCCATCTATTTCCACATCGAGTACACTGAACGATTATTATGGTTATAAACCCAAAATCAACATTTTAATATGAAAATTGTGCATTCTACAAAATGCATGACATATTTTGGTTGCAACGCGTGTAATACCCATCAGTTCCATGATCTTGTATGATAAGATGGTGTAGAAAGTGGGAACTCAAGCCTGATGCTCTGGTTTCTTGTACAAGCCATTCACTTTCACCGTTAATTTTCTTTAGTAATACGGTCCTGAAAACAACGCTTTTATATTCTATTTTGGTTCGTTACTTTTTTGGGCATGAATAATACCCAGTCAATGTGTTTAGTTCTACTACGGTTTTACTAGGATCTAGATTGTATTAGAACTTCGTAATTTTTCAAACGACGAACGAAGATAGATTTAACCTTGGCTACTCCTTGTTCGGATTATTAGTCCTCCTATACTGTTAGAATCCTGCACATAATTTATTTGGTGTTTCCGCAAAAGATGAAAATGTAAGCACATCTTTTTTTTTGTAATTTTTACCATTCGTATAAATGCTGTGTACTTGGCTGTATTGCAGGTTAATCCTTGAAGAAGTATCGGGATGTACTGCCTCGCAAAACCACCTGCAGCAATGAAAGTTGGCACTTCTGGCCGTCACAGGAGCGCACAGTTTTGCTCCCTTTTTCTTTTACTTGATTTCACCAATCGTAATTTTCCCATATCCTGTTTATTTTGTATTTTCCTGTTTTTGTTCTATATTTTCTTTATTACATAGACAGATGTCCATCCGAGTTGCGCTGCGTTTTCCCAATCACTTGCAAAAATTGTCACATATTATTCGTGCGGCATTTCGTTCTTTTTCTATTCAGTTATTTTACTTGATCATTACATTATTCGGTTTGTATGTATAACATATCGGTTGATTTTGAGGTTTTTCCATACTGCCAGACTGAACAATCCGGTTCGCTAATCCTCTTTGTCCAATGGGGTTATCTTGTTTGGTTTGAGGGGTATTAGTTGCGAAATGTTGCCTTGTTAATCCAGTAAGCAAATAGTCGTTAGCAATCTTTTCCATTTTGATTATTCTTACGTCAATGCTTGTCTTAGTAGAATTCCCAGTGAATTATCATCAAATGGAGGTACTGAGGATTTCCTTTTTTGCCTCGGTGATGCATCATTTTTTATAATAGGATTCGCAACTACTCTTTTAGTAGCAGGATGGGATGCATTGCTGGGGCTTCTATACCGTTTAGAAGTGTGTTTATAAAGTTCGTTGGCCGATATTGTCGTTAAAGATATGAAGAAATATGGTCTAAGGACCAAGGCAATGGCCAGTAGAAAATAAAATAAATTCATTCTTAATATCTTTGGCAGAACGATATGGGCGATACTGCTATGCTTATCTTTTAGTGGGAAAAATTATCAGCGTGGCAAAGGGATATGTTGGAATATGTGTATGTACAGGATGAGGATACTTCTGGGTTTCTTCTGGCATTTTTTGCAAAGTAGATATAAGCATTAAGAATGGTTATACAAGAAAAGGTTGCCATACAACATAATGGTGATCTATTTGGCGTGCTACACCATGTTTAGTAAAAATGCAAAGTCCATCAATTCCTTGGAAACTATAAATAGTATAGCAAAATCAAAGTTGACGTCGCCGTTTTAAAGCATGAAAGAGCGCCCTTCGGATGTTTCCAAAATATATGATAAAATTTCATACTTTTTGCCAGTATCCTAACTGAATCCAAGCAATTCGTATAATCAAAACACTCCGAGACATTTCCTACAAACTAGCAATGCCTACATCATGTATAATAATCATATACTAAATAATTATAAATATCATGTTTCAGAAAATGAGCGTTTCTAACCAATGGCACATGCTAGAATTTTAGGGCTAAGCTTTAAAGCATTGATTTTTATGAAAGAAGAATATTCCTAAAGGTAGACATTTAGGAAATCAAGAAGTGTATAAAGCAAAGAATCATAAGTAGCAAATCTTGACAATTAGAATTTATGCTTGTTAGATATTTATTTGCCTTCCTTCATGCTGGGCGAAAGAAGAACCTGTGTCTTTTATTTCTCTAAACGGTATTAATTTAAGCGTTACCGACTAAATGCTTGCACCAGCTTTATTTTTGTACTTTTAATTATCTTATGTGTGGTTTGAAAAGCAATCAGCAAATTAAAAGTTAGTAGGTCAAATGAGATTTACGTGAGTACAGAAGTTATATTGCATTTTCTGTTACAATATTAATGCATCTAAATATAAGTAACAATATTTTATCCTTTGTCAACATATTTCCTTAATCGGTTTCATCTTGGAGTGCAGGCCGTTACAATGTAATAACGCTTGCTCCATTACTTCAAATGGAACTGAGTTAATTTTTATGCAATAATTACTTTTGTATCTAAGCAACGAATGCTAAAAAAGTTACTATGCTTGACTGCGCTTCTAAATTCTTCCAGGCGGCAAAATAGTGAACACATTTTTACGTAAGGATATTTTGCTCACATCTTTAATGTTTCAAGAGATCATCTAATAAATAGCTGTTATTAATATTATCTAAAAGTAACAGAGTATGCTTGGTTTTATAAAGAATACTCTAATTGAAATAATATTATTGGCCTTCTTTCCAAAAAGCAGTTAATCTTATTAAATACACGCTAGAGAATGAAATTTTTAGGTCGGTAACTACAAAAAGGGATCATCCCTATGTAAGCCTGAAATCAATACTAATGATAGCATACATGAAGAAAACGCTTTTTAAATGGCTCATACCTCAATGACGAAGGTAAATGCTAATGATGCTACTCCTGAAAAAATTGAAATGCCAGCAACTGCAATAACTGCTAGCACATGAAAGAAAACGCATTAAAGAGAAAAGGCACATTAATACGTATATTTAAAAAGAATGTAACGTTGTTTCATCTTAAGCCAGTATTGAAATTTTATCTGCTATCAATATCATAGCATTCGATACTCTTTCATCTTAAGAAAAATGTCCAAAAAATTGTTCTAGTTAACGGCTTAGTTTCTTCTTACTCTAGAGAATGATTGAATAGCTTTCTATAAACACTATAGATGCACAGCTATTTTTTCGCTGTGCAGATTGCCATGGGTGCCAATTTAGTTGCAACAGTGATTTTGAGAAGAGGTTGTTTTCCTCAAAAGTTTCATGTCAAAATCAAATCGGTAATAAACACTTAGATGAGTCTCTAGATAAGGAAAAATTCATAGAATGCTGAAAATAGATAAGGAAAATGTTTTGATCAACTTTTTAACTTACTCTTTTGTGGGTACCTCTGCGAGCCTGTACATTTACTTACACATTCTAATTCAAAGCATAAAACTATTTTAGTTATTATCCCTGAAGTTCAATAGCATCAATTTGGGGATTTTATAAATTCAAGCTAGAATCGCCTCAAAATGTGTTGTACCTCACACTTGGTGCTATACAAATGCTTCTGCTATAGTTACTTTTTAATTGTGACAGTAAAGAAATTACCAGCTCCCGATTTGTCCCAGCTAATTACCTGGGTATATAGATTAATGGAAGGGAGTGAGAATACAAGAATTCTGGGTTGTGAATTTGTTTTGTTTTATCTTTTTCTATATTCTTGTTTTGCTTTATCTTATCCTATATTATTTTGTTTGTAAAAATTAAGTTTTCTTTTTTCTTAATGAATTTATGCCATGGGGGTAGTAGGTGTACGGTATGTAACAATAGCGCTATTTTTCCCAAGATGAAACGATAAATCTATTTCGTTGCTCTTATCCAATCAAACACCTCATTAATATTTTTTCTAGGTTGAATTAGAAACACAGCACATTTTTGCTTGAGAAGCAGCAAATAAATATTCTTCTAATTGCATTATTCATTCATACAGCAGGGGTGCAATCGTATCGATTGAAAAAGCATAACCTAGTTTAAGTTATTGAATGCATACGTTAATATGTTAATCATTAACCCAAATTTAATATGTAGACTTTACACAATTAGTCCCAGCGGAATATTAGAAAAATTTCTCTGTATCGAGGCTAACCAACTTGTTTTACCAACTGTTGATAACAACATTAAAAAAAGAGTAGAGTTACGAGCAAATTTTTGGAAGTACGAAACCACATTACCCCCTTAAGGGGAAATGCAAGTGGGAACATTTGAATTAGTGCGAAATTACAACAGAACTTACTTAAGCTTTACAATAGAATTTGGGTATGCATTTTTCTTTGTATTGCGTACAATTAAATTTATTGTAGTGAATGTAACGAACTACTCTATTAAATAAACTTCTATTAGTACATTACTCATTTCGGTGATTGTTGCTGAGAAGTAATTTCGTTCTTTGGTGGAAACCGTGAGTTATACAAACCTCTTCTAAGTCTTAATTTCAAATTACGAGTTTACCTAACCGATTCCCCTGCTACCGGGTATATATTTAGCTGTAGTTATTTAGTTTGTGTCGAGGTCTTTAGTCTATGCCTCCGCGACCGCGTTGAGACCATTCCGTTAGCAATTACTCTCTCACGTACCACCTGCACAGAGAACGCTATCACACATATTCGAGAGCATGCTTTAAAAACATTTTGCAGGAAAACTCTAAAATAAATAGAAGGTCGATGTTACAAGAGTGTAGTGATTGCAGCATACTTTGAATGCTGATGCCATCCGGTAGGCACGAGGAGCTCGTGTTATCCGCAAATCAGCTGGTATTTAATTCAGATAAGAATGCTGTTCTTTTTTCCTGCATGTTTCTGAATTTTCGAGACTTGCTCCATTCATTGATAATTTCCTAAAAAATGAATTCATCAAAAAATTACAGATGAGGTCCTATCGTGTAACCCATTTTTTGATTACTTGCAGGAAGGTGCTTTGATGCTTTTTTTGGCTAAGTTTGGATTCCTTCGCATTTCAGTGTCTTTTCGGTGAGAGATTGTGATTGCAAAAGGTATGGCTACGCGTAACGCTGAGGCTCGGGTTTTTCGGCGGCAATTGCGAAGAAGTCGAAGTTGCTCTTCTTCTTCGAGTTCTTCCTCCTCATCTAGTTCGTCTTCGTCTTCGTCCTCATCATCTTCCTCTTCTTCAGATGATGACGGAAGTGTGGTATTTAAATGCAAAAAGCAACGCATTTCCAAAGCGAGAGAGCGTGCTCCTTCATCTAATTGTGTAGCGGGTATGTCAGAGAACTGTGTATAAGTTTAGACAAATGTGTACTTACGTTACCTTGTAAATGTTTGAAACCATTTGTCACACGAGTTAAGTAATACTACTCTATCTCCGTGAGTTCCAGTTAACAAAAAGTTTGCTTGCACTGTTCGATTCTGACGAGTGTAGCAGTCAAAATTTAAGTTTTTTACATTACTTCAAAAGCGCTGTTTTTGTCCAAAATACAAATTACTATGATGACTACCAGGAAAGAGAAGAAATATTAAACGCAAAGTAAAATCAGAGGTCAGTGCGTCAATTTTTTTCATTGAAAAACTCCTGTAATAAAATGCTAGTTGCTGCTTTCCATTATTACTTTTGCACTTATTAGCACAAATGACAATTTTTATGATTTCACATGTTATTCCAGAGAATGAAGCCAAATGTGATCGTTTTAAGCTGTTAGTCCTAAAAGTATATGTAGAAACAGTAAAGAAAAAAAGGCAGATAGTGTTGTAAAAATGTTATATTGTCCACAGCAATAATTAGAGATCAAATTCGAACCAACGACCGGATGGATGCAGTAAGTATATAAATAACAACATCTGAACTTTCAATTATGCATTATTGTATGATTTTATGAAAAGATCTGAAGAAACCTAGGTACTCATTACTATGTTTTTCCCATCAATTTCCTTATGTAGGAAGATCTACAAAGAGCCGAAGCTGCGTTTAGCAATCTCGATTCCAGCGGGAGGAAGGTGCAAATTTTTTTGAGCAATGAAT
>JADAQX010000082.1:0-103170 GCA_015476325.1 Cardiosporidium cionae
GACGAATCATTGGAACAGCGCGAAATTCAACTAAATGATGAAGATGCAATCAAAAACAACGAGGATAAGGCCAGCAAAAATGATGAAACTTTGCAGCCTGTCGAAAGGAAACCACAGCCAGGTGTTAAAATAAAAGGTGAAGTTCTACCTTTGGATGAAAATGACGAATCATTGGAACAGCGTGAGATGCCGTAACGAAGAAATCATGTTAAAATTTAAAGATAAATTTATATTAATATTTGCTTGCATAGTGTATGACACAAGTAGCTTTTACTTCGAACAACTGTCCATTTTTTATTAGCTTAATGTAATAGTGGACTCATTGAAATGTAATATTGGACTACTTTCAATTACTTTAATTTTTTTTTCACTGGGATGGCTTAATTGTTAAGTGTGTTTACTGCAGTTGTTCCATATTGTATCCTACTAGATATCTGTATTAAATTGAAAAAATGAACTTTGACTTTTAAAAATTGTTTTTAATGCGAAATGTAAACATTTTATTTTTCATTGATAAATCGATGTGGGTAATTTAAGGTTGACATCTATAATTGAAAAAAAATCAATGTATTATTAGCTCCAATATAGTAAATTTTTTCTTTCATGACTGAAGTCACCTTGTATTCACGAAATATTTTAATAAAGGGCATTCAATAGTAAGTGTATACTTTTTTTTTAATACTTTTCTATGATTTCATCTCTTCATTTCCCATTGTAAATGCCGGACCAGTTTTCCTTTTGACCAAATACCCAATCGAACATTGCGGTTATCAACATAAAAACGACCCATACCTTCCTTAATAAAATAAGATCAATTGGGCAGTTGGAAATTAGAGATACTTTGGAGTTTCAGAAAGACCATACTAACCTGTTTTCCATTTTCCCAATATCCTTCATACTTAGCACCTTTTTCCCATATCATGATACCTAAACCATGCTGATAAAAGCGAGTATTGCAAGATCATTATTGTTTCGATGTCGGTATAGCAAAACAGTCAGCTCACCTTTTTGCCATCCATATACTCTCCAAGGTATTTTCGTTCGCTTGGCCAGGTATATGTCCCAATTCCGTGCATTTTAGAATTTTTCCATTCGCCTTTATATGACCGTCCATCCTTTGCGAAGAATGTGCCATAGCCGCATGGTTTGCTATTGCTCCACATTCCACGATATTCCGAATCATTGGAGAAAAAGCAAACACCGTAACCTTCTTTCTTGCCACGAAAATATTGGCCTTCGAAGCGCGAGCTCGGGCATATTTCGACACCATAGCCATGCTATCAATCGTCACATAAATGAGCAATAGTTTTTTTAAACAAATGCCAATTCCAGTCTAAAATGTAGTGTTTTTATATATAAATTAATGACATCGAAGCTGCTGATTTTTTCCTAACTTGAAAGTCATGCTTCCATTGACCGTAAAATGTTGCACCCAACTGTTTGAAATATGTTCCCAAACCATTTGCGCAATTCATTTTCCATTGTCCAATATAAGTATCTCCATCGCGATGAATAAATACTCCGTTCCCGTTGGCGTAATTATTTTCCCATTCACCGGTGTAAGTGGCATTGTCAGGCCAAACTTGCTCGCCGAAACCCCAGCGTTTTGATTGCTTCCACGAACCAGAGTATGCTGCCCCTATCATCATGTTTCCAAAAACTCAGTAAATTATGTCATATTCTCAGTCAGACAAACTCAATACACATGAACTGATTCCTCTCACCTGTGGTGAAAGTTATTATAGAGCGACTATCGCTCGCTTCATTTTCAGTTAGCGGAAGATTTTGTATTTCCATCAATTCACGTTGAAAATAGTTTATTGAAAAAGCAAACAGCTCAGCAGTGTGCGTGGTCGTCGCGGTTTCCTGACTAGGTAGTTCTGAGCATAAGAGGAAGTTAAAGCGTTGCACCACCTGTTTCAACCAATCAACCATGCGGTGCCCCGCATAACGTGTTTCCTTGAAATAAGTAGCGCAACTATTACACCAATCCCTTGTTGATAAGAAACTGCAGAAACGGATATTTGTCATTTCAAAGATATTGTCAACAAACATTTAATACCAGAGATCTCTAGATGTGGCAGGCTTGTGCTCGATACGAATTAATTCTGAAAATAAAATTTTTGAGTGAAAATATTTTTCCACGAAGTTCAGATTTTGCTGAAGTGGTCTGAGGAATGCGTAGCGAAGCGTATGTTCGTTCTTTTCCTAAAAAAGACAAGACTATATTACAAATGGCTATCAGCTAAAGGTAAGAGATTGAAAAAGTTGATTTTGGTAGCGTAAGTAATTCCTGCTATCACGGATTCATTGCGTAACCCAAATTTTACTGCAATTCCGACGTTATGAACGAAATAAAGAAAAAATGCTACTCCTTGCACTGGTTGTTAATCCAACCTTATTCACCATGTTGCAGAAGTGAAATAATGTTATTTAGCATCTATTGAATACAAAATTGAGCAGTAATCTTTGTGGCGCATTAATGGGTGCTAACAAACTTTTGCGCTGTCGCATTCATTTTTAATTCGCGAAAACGGAAACAAAGTATTCATTTCAAGCCGTAAATCTCTCTGATTAAAAAAAGCGCTGCTCTTCAATTTATTTTTTTAAAATATATTCAACTGGAATAAATTACAATTTCTATCAGGGCAAATGAATTAAAACATTACTTCGTCGTGCTGGTGGGCAAAGCGTCACGGAGTGTATCACTCAAATATCAACCTAGTTTACTCTATCATACCTTACCCTTTACATTAGATACTCAAACTGCATCCGACAGCATATTTGTCTCTGCATTCAATTTTTGGAACTGGATCAATTCGTACGTACTAAAATGATTTCTTTCAGTCTTTCTTAATTCAAAGCATGTAAAAAATTTCCGATTCATAACAGGTTACATTTTGCTTTGTCAAATTCTTTAATTAGCCAGTGAAACCGTTTTAGTAGTCATTCATTGCAAAAAATCAAGGTCATAATTTTTCATTGAAATGCGACAAGGAGCAACAGAAAATTTTGATTTCGTTCTCTGCCACCAACCAATTCCGCTTCAATACTATCGTGGGAATCCCCTTACGGTTCTGTAAGATTTGGTTTAAAGGCCTACTTTTCCTTGTGCATTACAGGGTTAAAGACGTACTAATCGCGTGCCACTTTTCACACAATGAGTTTTGTTCATAAAATTACGTACTTCTCATTTATTTTCCTCGCATGGAGTTTTTTACTCCAAAAAAATATGCAAGGGTACCAAAATCCATACCCATGTACATCAAATTGCAAGTCACGCATAAAAAAATCAAAAGTTCAGACTGATCAGGTTATGATGAGTCATCAAAATTCGAATTCCGCAAAGACTCTACAACCTGAACAAAAGCTTAAATCTGATAAAGATCCCAAGTTGCCTCATGCTACAGGTCTTAGAGGTACTGATAAAATACGCGATACGAACGCAATCGAAAAAGGCGACACTACCAAAAATAAAGAACCCAATGAAGAAATAAAGGGCAGTAATCCCGAAAACGACCTAGGAATAAAGGATCTAGTTAATGAAACAACTAAACTTGACAATAAAACAGACGGTACTGGTTTTATAGAAGAGGAAACAGAAGAACCAGATGACAATGACGTAGATGGTACTAGTTTCTTAGAAGATACAGCGAAAGAATTAGACGAAAATGAAGATGGAGAAAGCTTTTTAGAAGAGGAAACAGAAGAACCAGATGACAATGGCGTAGATGGTACTAGTTTCTTAGAAGATGAAACAGAAGAACCAGATGACAATGACGTAGATAGTGCTAGTTTCTTAGAAGATACAGCGAAAGAATTAGACGAAAATGAAGATGGAGAAAGCTTTTTAGAAGAGGAAACAGAAGAACCAGATGACAATGACTTAGAAGTAAATACTCTATAAAGGGAACCATTTTAAAAATAATTACGCCAATATACAACTTCGATATCACAGGCGAAAACAAGAAATGATTGTAAATGTGATGAGCACGTAATTAGCGAAACTCCCCTTCAACGATAACAGAAAAAAAGACTTCCTAGATTTAAGTTGAAGAAATAAATAAGAAAAAAATGTTATGGGTACTTTGGGTCTAGATTAACAGGAAGAGAAAGCAAATAGTAGCGATTCAAAAAAGAAAAGCGACATAGCCACATAATTCCTTGTCATAACGTATATAAGCCTCCTTTAAAGTTTAATTCTATACACCAATGGGAATGTCTTTTACCATAAAGAAACAGTTTTTCAAGGGTAAAAACAATATCAGAAGTCGATTTTACCATAATTGTTTTATTTGAAAATATAAAATCTATCTTTTTCAGGCAAGAACAAGAATAGACAAAATAATACAATTCAGTATCAAATAAAACTATTGCATAATTAGAAAATGACGAATAACTTGTAATAAACTTATTTTAAACTGCTACATTTATCAGCTGTATTAAAACACCAAAAAATATTATAAGTATCAACAAACAACTGCAACGCTTCGGAAGCTAAATAGCAAAACAGAGAACATGAAGTGAAAATTAGTATGAACATAACTAATCTAAAAAACAGTACCAAGAAAAGGTGATAAACTTATTGCATAATTCTGACGTAAGACAAAGTTTCAACAATATTTTCACTCCACAATGATACGCAAAATTTTCACAGGAAGCCCGTGTTGATTCAAGAAGGCAATAACAAATCAAAAAGTCAGAAAAAATATCAAAATAGACTATCAGTTACACATTCTAAAGGGGAGTGGTGTATCCTAGAGATGAATAGAAACGAGCAGTGCATTTGAAAAATATATGAAAATGTTCAAACAAGATAGCAAAAAAAGTTATGTCTACTTCGGTGACGTTTCGCTTTGTTTCTGTTGATAATCACTGATAGCATGACGTACAGCATCTTCGGCCAATAAACTGCAATGTATTTTAACCGGAGGAAGTTTCAAATGTTCTGAAATAAAAAAGAATACTACATTCATAATAATTATTCATAAAAAGAACACACAGCGACACTTACAAAATATGTACCCGCTATCTCCGTGTTTTTGACGTGCAATGCGTCACTACAAGATTTTCCTTTTATGAGTTCTGTGACATACGAACTACTTGCTATGGCAGAGCCGCAACCAAAAGTCTGAAATAGTTATAAAGCAAATTCAAACAAATAAAATCAAAGCAACAGTAAGCCGGCCGAAATATTCATATTATGTAAGGTTTTCATTACAAGAATCAACTCAGCGTCTATATGACGGCATACCTTGAATTTGGCATCAACAATAGTATCATTTTCAACTTTAACCTGCAATTTAATGACATCTCCGCAGGCAGCTTTCCCAACGATAGCAGTTCTAGCAAAGCACAATGAAAAAAATTCATTTTTGAATATAAAGTTTAAAAAAAATAGTGGGGGCATATTTCTATTATCATTGTATCATTCTATTCCGAACATACCCAATGGTATTGTCATTCTTGTCAAACTTGCCGACATTTTTAGGATTTTGGAAGTGCTCACGCACTTCATCGCTGTAATATCGCACTTGCCTCCCAGGTGAAAGTAGAGAGGAAGAACGACACGGTGAAATGGGTGCAAAGAAAGCTTCTTGCACGCCAAGAAATTTAGTTAACCGGGGAGTACCCCGTAATAATTGATTAAGAGTGAGCATGTTGTTTACAATGAAAGAAGAATAAACTAAACGGCAGTTTTTGACATATATTCTCTTTGGCATTGCCTCACTCCCTTACAAATGGAAGTAAATTCGGGGAGAACGATTAACAGTTAGGCACGCCACCCTACATCCAACTGCACCGCGCATCCTTGCTCGCGTGTCCCCATTATCTTCTTGCTGTCGCGAAGCCATTAAAATGACGTTCTATTTTAACTTAAAGTGTTTCTAAATATACAACTTATAAACGAGATCTCTTCCTACACTATTTTATGGATTCCGACATGTTTAAATATCTAAATTTCTATTTGTAATTACATCCCCACCGTTGAATCAAATTAGGAGTTACATACTTAGAGGTTGCAAAAAATCCTTCCATGAATCTTCAATATAGTTACTCCATTAAAGTTTGTCTAACTAATTTGAATCTACTTGAAGGCACCAAATCGCTCACATCAAGTCGATTTTTCACAAAAACATTTTCTGATTTCACCAATTGACATTCATAAAAAACACATTATCGAAGACATATCCTTGAAGTCAAAAACAAGGACGTGGAAAAAATTGCGAGCATCATGCCTAGCTACAGTTTCAGTATCGCTAACAAAATAAAATAAAATTTTAAAAATCGAATTAGCCAGACAAATTTCAAACTAAGCGAATAAATCCAGAATTATTTTGTCGGGGATTCAGTCCATCTTGAATCATCATTTGCACCATTGACAGTAACCGATTGTGCCATCAACGACTGAAATACCTCTCCATGCTCATTTTCCAACGCTGTAACAAAACCTCGAAATCAGAGTAATTTTTGTGTGGTTAAAAGAGATAACAAAATTATAGAATCTTACCATTCTGCGGCCACACATAATCCTTAATAGGAGGTCCTGGAACCATACTCTTTTCGAATTCTTCAACTTGTACAATATGGGTGGGTACCGCTACTTCAATGTATCGGGGTACAACAATTCGTTCTTTTACAACCGTGTACCTATAAAAAATTAGCTTTAAACAATTAGAAAATCTTTTTATAGGATTCAAATTACAAAACAGGACTACTTACTTCGGAACTAGTTGAGGCATCGCAAACTTAAGAGTAGTCATAACATCAACCGGAACAGGAACATTTCTATTAAAGAATCACAACGATTAGAAATAAAAATTCAATGTAATAATCATCCATAGAATCAAGCAAGAATATTTCCACCTTTCTATCCGTTGTTCAACCGGCACTTCCCGTGGCTGGACAATTGGAACATCATATTTTTCGGGGACAACGACTTCTTTCAAAACAACTTCCGTTTGTACTTGCGGGACCTCTACTATTCTTTCTTTTAAAACCTAAAAATAAAAACAGTTTAAAAAATTATTACTAGAAATGCTTGCATAAAAACTATTACGAAATGGATTAGATGGTTTACTGCTAACTTGCTTGTAATAAACTTTAGGAACTTCAACTATCCTTTCCACGACATTTTTCGGTGGGGGCCGGGTGTAATTTGACTGTAAAGAAGGAGGATTAATTGAATTAAAATTATGACTTATTGCTAAACCTATTTTCATAATATCCTTAGGTATATGTTACATGGCTACCCATATTTCATATGCCCTACCTTGTTTGTCATATACTGTCCATGCATTCCACTTAGAGAAAGATTGCTATTAAAAGAAGCATTTGCAGTACCATGACCAACAGCTACCTCTATAGAATTGGCAGTAGAAGGAAACTCCGGTAAAGGAGCAGCTGCCTCGCTGCTTTTCACGTATGACATTTCACCAGAATAAAAAAGCAAGTATAGAAAAGAACGGAACTACGCACTGGCAACTCTTTGACAGTACAACTACGCCACTTCGAAAATAAAGAAGAAAATGTGATCTACGAAACTTACGTTACTGAGTCTAACTGAAAATATTTTGCTTAAAATTCAATCATAGGTATTAAAAAATGTCAATGCGTTAAGTTGCTTCCAGATGAAATTAAAGTTTCATACAAAGTGGGCCATCAACCCAACTGTCCGAAGAGAGGTTTACCCGGAAACGTAAACTGCCCGACCCTCCGCATGGTAGTGGAGGCTTGCACGCGATAACCGCACTTAACCGAAACTTTCTCACCTTGCACGACACTCTCGTGCACCTAAACTGTTTCGCGTGGGTCGTGTGCAACGATTCATTATGTGCTTTATCTGCTTGGCGCATTCGTACGACTACGAAGAAACTTAGTTCCCTTCGCTTTAGGCAACGTAAGTCAACTCATTTGCCTTATCATTAATTTTTTCAATTGAAAAAAGCAACGTGTAAACATACTTTCGCTGTGAGTAAGGGTATTTCAATATTTTAGTAGCTAATTCTAAGGATCAAACTAAACATATTGTTCTGTAGATAAAGAAGAGTCGAAAGATTACAGCGCTGAGATTATATTAGGGGTACGCATCTCGTAGGAATTCTACAACACACCAACAGATTTTCCTCAAAATATTTACCCTTAAGACATTTTTTGTGCAGCACTAAAAAACTGTTAAGTGCCAGATTTCCACGAAAGTTATTCAGTACAAGTGATGCAGTAAACGTTTGGATATATTTACATAGGTAGTTCTTAGTATTGTATTATTTTGGGGTGACAGGTGATGTGCATTCTTTGTGCCAAAGAAACGTGGTTTTAAAATTCTAATGGCATAATGTAAACAAAATATCTATACGTGTGAATATTCCTCATCTAAGATGACTAAAAAGAAAGCTACTTAAAGAAAAGCATTGACTGAAGCTACTTGAGGCAAGTGCCGAATCACCCAGCAATTTCCAAAGTAGAGGTTTGATTAGCAGGTTGTGGGCTCACCACTACTTGAACATAAGGAGCACTCTGATTATTCTCGTTTTGCAGTCTAGGTCCCTCAAGCTCTTGATGATACGCAGCTACTTCGGGGGGATAAGTAGCTTCTCCAAACGATGTCGGAGTAGGTACAGAAGCTGGTGGATGTGGAACTTGCGGATATCCAGACTGCGCAAGGACTTCAACCCACGGATTCGAACCCTATAAGTTACAAGATTTCCAATGCTTAGATTAGCTTAAGTTTTCGCTACACCTGCTAATATGGATCATATTTCATGCAATGGAAAAATGTATAACTTGATCAAGAAGTACCTCGGTGTCAGTTATTCGGGCTTGTTGTGAAGAACAACAGGGAAAGAGGGAATAGCATGCTCCACCGGGTTCACAAATGCCCGATTTGTTCGCAGCGTCTACCCCTCGGTAATACAATGGGAGTAGCTGAGGATTTCCCATTGCCTCTTTTGGGACAGGATGCTCCACAGTTCTTTGCACGTGTACAGGGATCGGAACTTCCTTATATCTGCATATTCCCATCAAATTTTCATACAAAGTGTAGAATTAATTTGTTTTAAATCCGATGTAAATTGGTGTTACTATCCGCTAAAACCCTTATCGTAGGGACAATAAGCAGATAATATATCAAATAATTTTCCAATCAAGAAAATGCGGTAGAACAGTCTAGCTTACCTTGGTTCTATCTTTGGGCATAAATATTCCTGTATGATTTGCAGCTCGACAGGAACTGGGACATTTCTATCAACCAGTTTTTCTACTGGAATGGGTCTATAATGCGTCATTGGAACTTCTACAGGTTTTGGAATATGCCGATATTGCGGCGACATCACATTGCGATAAGTGTGCTGATGGAATATTTGTTATGAACACAGCATGCAAATTATGGAGCATTACTTGCAACTCATTTTACTTACTTCATCACTCAAAACAGCAATTATGAAAGTTTTTCCCTACTTGAACATGCGGAACCTCAACAACTTTCTCCAATTCGAATGGCCTATCTGGAGACTCCTTTTCTGCTTCCATGTGGATTTCCATGGTCTCTGGCATTACCTATCCCATTGTAGGATTAAGATATAATGTTATTATCTTGGTAGCAGAATATAATATTTTGAGTACCGTACTACTACAAATAGATTTTCAAACCGTTTTGTAGTCGACGTTTGGAATTTCCACAATTTTTTCAATTATAGTTTTTCTTGGAACCGGAATAACTCGCTCTTGCACCATAACCCGTGGTACTTCAATAAGTTTTTCTTGGTACACATACTGTGGCACTTCCACAATTTTGTCTACCACCTACGTAGCCAATAAGCAGTACTGATTTATAGTTATACTTCAGAATTGAAGAAATAAATTAAATTATCCTGCGTGCAGAATTATTTGCTAAATAAAGAAACCAAGTTAGCTTTGCCATACTTTTAACTGTGGAACTTCAACTACTTTTTCTTGATAAATAGGTTTTGGTATCTCTTTTATTCTTTCTTGAATAATCGGTTTTGGCACGTGGGTAATAGTTTCTTGAATTACAGGATGTGGCACTTCTACTATTTTTTCTATATACTGAATTTGTGGAACTTCAATGATTCTTTCATCAATTTCTTCTTTCATTACTTCCACAATTTTTTCCTATGAAAATGACGAGTTAGAACAATTGAATTGGCGGATCTTCTGGTAAATTATCTTAACGGCTGTACTTTTTTTCTCAGTATCTTTCAAAAAGTTAACTAATGTAGCAACAAAAAAATCTTCACGGAACTTTTTATCCCGACATGATCGCATCCAGTTTTTTAATTGAGTTGTTTTTCATTGCTTTTTTCTCATAAAATCCCTGCTCAATATAGGTTTCGAGAAGAGTACAAAATTTACTGTACCATCATAGAATAAGCTAGAAAATACCTGAGTGATAGTTTCCAGTATTTTTGCATTTGGAGGAGGAGTAATTCCTTCCCCGCTATCTCTTCTTCTTGCTGATCCATTTTGATCGCAGGGTGAGCAGCAATCGCAGCTGTCACGGAAACTACTCCACATTTTATAAATTTTTTAAAAACTTGGAAATCTAAATAAATATGTTGACGTACTGTTTAATATAAAAAATATGAAGTTAAAAGGTGAAACTTTGAAACTAACACGCAGTACACCAAAATATTTTTCGGTTCCTCCTTAGGATGCTGTAAGTGCTTGACGATTTTAGTCCATATAACTGTAAGACTTTTGCTTCCGCAATCGAGGAATTTAACAGTAGAATTCGGCGTCATGCTATTTTCCAACATTTCGGTGCAATTGATTCAAAATTTAAAATCTTCGACCTTACTGACTCAATTTTGCATCACCATCAAAGCGTGCGCTTGAGTCATTTTACGCAGCACAGTCTACTTATAGCCATTGCAGTACCTCATTTTATTTCGAGAAGGAGAACTTACAGTAAACTCATGTATTTTTTTTTCAAATTCTTCCATCGCTTTCCGAAACTATCAAAATATTGTGTAATGAAGGTTCAATATCTTCACCTTTTTTAAAATTCTAGACGTCTGAATGTAACTTTACCGTCATCAAAATGTTTAGTAGCTGTTCCGATTGCTGCGCTCAGAATGCGCAGGAAAATGAAAATGGCGAAAAAATACAAATTTCTACGGAAGAAAAAATTGACCGAGCAAGAGCCACGGAAATATCGCTACAAACAAAACGTCATTGGGTAAGTAGATTGATATATTGAAATATGAAGCACAATGCTGATTCATATATTTCTTGCATACTATTTTTTTGGTGAGGCTAAGGAAAACATGTCGGATCATTTGTAATATCAATCATTCTATGAAAGTCGATTAAGTACAAAAATTTCCGAAATATTGCGTCTACATTTCAAATGAACAATACATTTTGCTGTTGCTGGTGAAATTATTTATTTAGGTACCAATACCAGCCTATCAGCCCATCGATACAATAACAAAAACGGTAGAAGTTCCAGTTGTACAATCAAGAGAAAAATACGTTCCAAAAATGATAATTGAAGAAAAAATTGTAGAGGAACCAAAATATATTTATGAACGCGTTGAGAAGGTAACACTATTTCCCCGACTTAATAACATGGTAAGAAGACTTCAATCTTGTTACTCAATCTCCTAGTCGTTCTTCTCCTGCAGATAGTGGAAGTTCCGGAAGTAAGAACCGTTGACAAGATTGTGGAAGTACCACAGTACCACTATCAGTACAAATACATCCCAAAAATTGAGACTAAAGAAAATATAATTCAGCGCCCAAAAGTGGAGGTTAAGTACATTGAAAAAATTGTAGAAATACCTCAAATAAAGGAAGTAATACGATATCAGGATATTGACGCCGTGGAAGAAGTCATTAGGTAGCAACACAGCAAGTTTGAAACAACTAAGTACATTGATGAATCTCTGAACATCTTGATAATTTCCTACTGTGTCAAATAGGTATATTCCAAAAGGGGAAAAAATTCCTGAGATTTGGGCTAAGACAACTCAAGAACAACAAAGCGAAATAAGTGAACACGAGTCGGTTCAACGCCAGCAAACACCTTCTGTTTCATCAGCAGCGAGTCCACAAGCACAGGGAGCAACCATACCTGGGACACCCTTTCCAGCTTATCCTACCTTAGGTGATGTTCCAGGGCAGGATGTAAGCTTCAAATAACAAATAACATACGACAGGCACGTGAGAGATGATCATTTAGTAAATGCTCTTTATTTTTCAGCGTAAGGCACCACGACTAGAGCAGATTTTCAAACCAAAAGTGGTTAAAAACGTCGAAATACAAAAACATGTGCCCATCTCAGTGGATGTACCAGTTCCGTACATGGTTCCAAAGTAAGCTTTTTTTACACATTATATCAATGCTACGCACATCCGAAGGCCTCTTCTGAATATTAACTGTTGGCTATCTTCAATTCAAAAACTGTTGTAATTGCAGGCCAATGTTAGTGCCAGTGCATGTTCCTGTACTAAAATTTCGTGACCATTTTGTCCCTGTACCTGTTCGTCGCGTTGTCTTGCCCCGAATTCGATGGACTAACGAAGTTTATGAAGTGGAATGCATTAAGGAAAAGCCATTTTTACAAGTGCAGGATGTCATAAAACCTGTCCCTTGCGACGTGGAAATAAACGTGCATGAATTTGTGGACAAAGCACAACCAATTAACCCAACAGAGCTTTCACAAGCTGATATTCATGCAATGTGGATGAGAGTCAATGCCGACCTTGCAGAAAAGCGCAAGGAAGAGTTAGGTGAAAATTATCCGTACGTCCAACACCCCCCTGGAACAGTGTTTGGAGAGGCAGGGAGCAGCAAGGGAAATGAGAACTCGGCAGAAGTGGACGAAGGATCACCTGATCCAGAGGCAGGAAAAGAGGCCTCGCAAGACTTGGATCCTCTCAAAGTGTTTTCCTTAGATGCCGATGATCAAAACGAGGATCCGATATCGTTGCATCCAGGACACCCTCTTTCAATGACTTACCTCCAAAATCAATGGATGAAGAAAGATACAACCACTACCCACCAAATGTACACCCCGGAATGGTTTGAAGCCCATCAAAAAGCTATGTATTCTTTGTCTACTCAGCATCCTACACAAGCAAAGCTCTCAGCAGAGCAGGCTGCGTTGTTCCAACCTGAAAATCCCGCTTTTGGTGATGCTCCCTGGATAGAATCCGGGAGGCAGCCTACATTCCAGCCCTCTGCATCTAACGAGAAAAATACAAAAGAAAAAGATAGCAAATGCAAATCTTCATGTACAGATGATCCTAATCCTGATGCAGCCTGCTGCGGTCCGTGTTAACGGATCCTAAGCCTACGGATTTGCAAGATCATGCCATAACTCGCATTCCAAGCTGTTTGTGAGCATCCATTTACGTAGAATTTCTTTCGTTAAAAAGATAAAGAAAATTACTTTTTCATCAAGGTTTTAATAGCAGCTTAGAGTGAAAGCACGTGAACGTTATTCTTGATGCTAAATCTTTCCAGAAGCTTTGAAATCCGTAGAATGAGATCTGGGTTGGATCGTGTATGATAAAAGGCAACGAAGTACGCAAAAAATACATGTTTTCTTCCATTATTTTTGAATATATGGCGCAGCTTAGGAACTTCGTTTACAATGTGTTGCTTAAAACACAGTAGACTTTATAATATTTGATAGGAAAGAAGCTTTCGTTAGAAAGTCAAAGATTTGAAAATTTTTTCTCATACGTATATACTAAAAAATTTCAACTATGGAGTGAAGCAGTGTGAAAAAATACCATTTTTCTAAAGTTTTGGTTGACAGTAACCTAATCCTAACCCTTCGTGCTTGTCAGTGCGCTCGATTAACTTCTAAATAAGCAAATCCTACCAGTTAGCTTCTAACAACTACTTTTTTCTGCCTCTACGTTTTAAGTAAAAACTCTACAGCATCATACAGACTCTACTGTTCGCAGAAAACAAGTTTGAAATGAAAAGGTAGAAATTATGTATGGAGAAAGTGAAATTATGTCTTGCTATTTTAATATGCTGTATTAGTGACATTAATCAGAAACAACTGGTAACATTGTCTTCAATAATTAAATTCTGTTATGTTTCCAAATGGGTAGAGTGTGAACAATTAGAGAGTGAATTAACCACTTCAGAAAAAAATTCGTCAGAATGAAAAGATCTTCGAAATCGCGCTTGTCTTAGGTTTTTGTGGTTATAATCTGAAACATCAAATGAGCGTAACTTCTTAGATTTAAATAGAAGTATAGTTACATTTTTAAATTTGAGTTTCTTAACCAGGTTTACTACTTGAAAATCTTCAAACGTAAGAAAATAAAATGGTGTCAACATCTATACAAAGAAGTCACCAAAATATAAAATGAGCGATAATGTAGTGACAAACGGCTGCCTTAACCAGTTTTGTTCAAAAACGCGTTTCAAAAAAATTGCGCTATGCCAATATTACAGCTAGTTTATCCTCTAGCAGTTCTTATATATCCTGATACTGAAGATGGCACTTGCCAAGCAATTATGTAAAATTTGATGTGAGTTTGCCACATTCACTTCTAGAGCACCATTTATTGTATCTATTATTGCAATTAAATCGCCTTGCATTGCAGGCGTGACTAATACTTAAGTACTTGATGCAATGCATTTTTCAGTAATTTTCCAATGAAGCCAAGATTATGGAATTTTATCGATTGTTTTATAGCGGCCCTGCCATTTTGAGTGAAAATGGCGTAATGCAGCTTTCTCTGACTCGGGCTCGGCATACACTTACGTGCAAACACTTCGACTAGTAACAAATGTGCAATCACCGCAAGTTGATATGAATAGGATATGCATTGGAAGAGATCGAACCAGCGTCGGATTTGCCGCCTATTGATATTGCAATTAAAAAAACCAGCGCAGTTGTTTCCCAATTTTCCTTTGTTCCTATTTTATGCTTAGTATAGCACTCACTCTTCTTTTCTATCAAATAAGTAATTCCTTACTCACCGTATGAGCTATTTTCTTCAAACTTTTCGAGGCTTTGATAACCATAGGAAGCATGCAATTTTTTCAATAGAACTACATCAAACACTGCAAAAGTTCCTTTTTCTATTCATTTTTTGAATAATTTCGAAAATGCTAATCTGTATATTCATAATTGAAACAGAAGTTGAAAGCATAATGATTTATTCCTGGCACGGCTTGTATTTCGTATTGAAAATACCTGCTGAAACGAATAGGTTTAAAAAATATGCAATGTATGTAGCAAAGGAAAAACAAATTGCTTATAAGAAAATGAAACGGTCGAGCAAAACGGTTTTGGCTGATGTAAACGTCTAAAGACTAGAGTAGGATCCCAGAAGTTTCCATAAGACTTAGAATTTACACCAATTAAAAAGTAGTTTAGTGGGTCAAAAGTAATGTTTGCGTATTAAACAGATTGTAGGTTTAAATATTTAGGTTACAATTTGTGATGTATTAATAGACAATGTCAAAGCAAGGGTTTTACACTCCGCATCAGTAATGATTCTAGCATTTGTTAAAAGTCTTTATTAGCGAAATAATTATGGTAACACAAGCAATAAAAATTTCCATTTTCGTGAGGAGGGTACTGGTCATGCGTAATTTTATTTAAATGAGTTCATGGCTTCCCACTTTACAATTCCCCTTCGTGCTTACCATCTCAAAATACTCACATTTTTGCCGAATGAAAAGCGATCACTTCGTATATGTAACCTTCCCGTACTTCAAATGTAAAAGATTTGCATACAATAACACACTGTAGCATCCACAGTACGTTTCGAGACAACAAATTAAAGCGTGAAAGACATTGTCAATTGAATTGTCAGTTTCCACAGCACAATCTCAATGATCACTGTAACAGGTCCGAGAGCAGAGTCATGCCACGAACTATTTGCTAACAAAATGGATTTTTCCACTTTAACAAAAATGTACATAGGTGGTTACGTTATTCCGCTTGCCTGCATTAGTGTACTCCAAAAGTACAAAGGATAGGGTGTAGAAAGTAGAGCACAGCACATATTCAGATAATGGAAAAGAAAAACGGTAAAGGTAAAATTACTCAGTGAATAAACTTTGAACAAAAAAACAATCTTTCTTTCTTAAAATCGCCCCAATAAAGAAAAAAAACTAATACCTAAATATGTAAGCACTTTTGGGTAGAGGACTTTCACCCTTAACGCACTCAATGTGCGTCTTGCTAATCATACATAAATGAAAGTGAACCGGACATATTAAACAATTAAACCACTGCCAAAAATCTGATAGAGCTTTGCCATCAAGCCAGCGCAGCACTACAACAATATAAAGACAAATGAAGATAACAAGCATTTATTCCGAGCACATCGGCCACATAGTAAATTAGGCTATATATTTAAAGTACATTAAAGTAACAAGGCCACTGAAAATCGTCATATGCTATCAGAATAAACTTAAGATTTCGAGACAAGAAGTTTCGGCAATCCATTTGCAAAAACGGACATTGCAAACTTCGCAAACGGGTCTGTACCAAATTAATGTCTAATTCAAATTTTTCTATTGTCAACTTTCGGGGGTGTCGCTCTTGAAATCAGCCAAAAGAATATGTTTAACAGCTTCTATGTCATAATTGTGAGCTTTGTACTTGATCCATTCAATGACTACTCCATTGGTCCAACCAAAGCCAACTTGAGTTACATATTCGCCCCCTGATCCCCGACTACCACAAATTTCTGTACTATACTTTTCAAAGAAGCAGCCTGAATTCAATTTTCCCTGTTATACAAAATGCGAAAAAAAATCGATGGGAAAAAAGTATTTTTACAAAACACCGGGAGCAAGAAAGTTATACCTCTATAATTGAAGTTAAACAAGCTTCAAGCATCTGAATACCACAAAGTCGTGCATCTGGGAGAGGAGAAGTGATGAAGAATTCCAATGCAACTTGCGTTAACGGAAGCCATCCATTAGGTAGATCCCACTGTTGCCCAGAATTTATAGCTGTTGGCTGAAGAAAAGAAGAAGAAACAAATACCGCATACAATAAAATCTACATCTCCACATTGCAGAAAAGAAGCGAGGCAGAGATGAAATTTAATTCAATTTTTTCCCCGCACTTACAGCTAATCCCCATTCACGCCATAATCCAGAGTGGTGCATCAAGAAACTAGTTGCGAGCTCTAAATCTTTTTCATTATCTGTCAAACCAGCCCATAACGGCCACACAGAAGCAAGATTGGGAACGGCTGAAAGTGATCTTTCACGGCAAAGGTAATCGCACCTGAAAAATCAAAGCAACCAGTAATTACAAAATAAACATATTGCGGAAAATTTCTTAAGCAGATAAAATCTTATTTCAAACTAATATGAAGGTACCAAAATTACGACATAAGTAAAAAGGCGTAAAAAAAATCACTTCAAGCGTCTTGTCAAAGGGATTGAATGCAGCAACAAAAACGTGAAACCAAAAAGCAAATTTTATTTAGCTAGTACATGCGAAAATATTACCATCGACCATTTTTCGGGTCCCACATTAAAGCTAACATAGCCTCGCGTCGCCGAGCTGCAGCTGTCTTATACATCTCTTCTAACGATGCTCGGTCTGTTTCACTTTTGCTCGTTTGCAAAGATGCCCACTTAGCCAAATTTTTCTCCAGTAAGTACATCAGTCTGAGCAAAAAGAAGAAAATCTTAAACGCATACTTTCATTCCACTTGAATATGTTCATACAAATAAACAATAAAACAAACGTGTTCAAATCCACTGGGATCACATTTAAAGTGTCAATGTTTTGCAAGCTCCAACGTGATCTCTCGGATACTTTGTACCATCTAGAAGAGAAATCCCAGCCCTGAAAACATAAAAATATGATGTAATGTTGATAAAAAAATATTAGGTAACAAAAGCTCATACCACAAATTAATGTTACATACAGAATCAGTAACAAAATAGAAAGAAACTCACAGATTCTCCAGCCGCACGCAGGCTTTGCATTAAATAATCTGCATACTTAGGATCATCCATATACATTTTCTTAATTGCATAATCCTCCTTATACGATTCAGGGCGAGGTTCATGGGTGTCACTATAATAACGATTCAAAGTATAACAGTTTACGCTGGAACGAGTGCCTATTTCTTCATCTATGGTCGAGATATATTTTACATTAAACAACCCTGTTAACGTAAAAATAGCAAGTAAATAATATTTAATAATTTAAAAAAATGCTAAAAAATGTTTCAAAAAAAACTACCTTCATCAAACTCTATCTGCACAATATGTTTATTTTCTGCATCCATCCAAAAATTGTACTCTTGTTGCAAATACGGATACAGTTTTTCAATAAATTTATCATCGTTTGTTGCCTGATAGTAATTAGCTGCCATCAAAGAAAATACGGGGGGCTGGCTTCTATCCAGATAATAGCGGCGTAGGCCATCTAAACAAAGTCAACATGTGTTACTAAGTATGCAACAATTTTAAAAATAAGAATCAGTTTGAAAAGGTTACTCTAGCTATATAAAATTATTTAGGCAACTCATCGACAAACTTGGTATAAATCCGTATCGTGATATAATTTCACACCAATTTTCCAGCATTCCACGAGCTGTGTCATACATGCTGCTAATTAGAAGCCCTCGCAAAATCCAGTAGGAATCCCTACGTAAATTTAAAACGAGAGATTCAGAGTGAAAATAAAACAGAAAAATTACACAATTGAAAAGCTTTTCAGTTAGCAATATTTTAGTGCTTAGGGGTACAAACCAGTAATAGGGTTCGCGGAACCTTCCCCCCGGAATTATGAAACCGTTTGTCGCATCAATTAAAGTCCTCCGTAATGAGGAATAGCATGATTGATCTTTTTTCACTTTTCTACCGAGACAGCCTAAAATTTTTATAGCTTCATGCGCAGTTGTGGCTTCAACTGGGCTCAAGAAATTACTCCGTATGAAAGATGGATCATCTACGCATGAGAAAACCGCAAATTCACAAGGTTTAGAAAAATTAAAAGAAATACGAAATGCACAATATAGTCGCTCTTTTCTTATCACACATATTAACCAATAGGAAGATCAGGTGGAATCCATAGTTCGAGATCGCTACCAGCTTCATCAAAATATTCATCCAAGAATTCCGTAAGCGTTTCTATGGAATGATCAGGTAATTGATAGAAAGATTCAAGAGCTCTTTCAGGGGAAACTTTCAGGGGCCGATCAAGTAAACATTTGCTGTCTTGTTCCAGGTTTGAGAATTGCAGCACTAAACATAAAGAAAAATAATTTCGCATTTGCAAAATTGCTAGGAGTGTAGATCTACGCCTCTTCACAATAATGTATCTTTTTTGCGAGTGGCTTTCTATGTAATAACTGAAATGTAACAATAAGAAATCTTTTAAAATACATAAAATATCTCTACAAATTAGGATTACGCACAACTAGGCAGTCTTGGTTATTAGCAAATGAAAGAATGTAGAAACAAAAGAGCACGGTATTCACCACGCATTTTTTTTAATTTATAAACGAATAGTCAGATTAGTCTTGAATTAGAAGCTTCCAAATGTACCTCTGAGAAACGGTCCATCTTTGCACAACAGATCATCAATGGAAACATTTCCTGTTTCGTATTTTAGCGGGACATGGTTGCAGTTGCAAACTCCGCCACAAGGAGAAGAGCCATGAGGATGGATAGCTAAGAGGTCTCTCATAGCCCAAATCATGGAGTGCTGCTGAATACAAGGAATAGAACGCCAGAAACTTAGTGTGCTGAGTTTATGCTGGAGGGAGGAAATTTCCAGAAGCTTAAAAAGACTACAAGAATAAGTGCGAGGAGTAATGAAAAGGAAATTTCCAACCCTATCCCACATGAAAACTTAAAAATGAGAGGACGTAAAGATCCATCAACAACCCCTATCATGGCATGAAACTAATTCGATTTAGAATAATGAGAAGTCTAACAGCAGGGTTCTATTAGACACGGTATAGAAAAAACGACAAGCGACGAAGCAACAGCACTAATCATGGCTTAAAAATTGGATTCGATATAAAACATCATTTCTCTCAACTATTTTTATAATTCTCTTTTCTACAACAAAATTATGAGTTAATGGGAAAATCCGGCAAGATATTGCTAGGTAACCAGAAAGGCAAGGTGCGCGTGGAGAAAATAAAACTCGTTTTGCGGAAGACCGAGGTAGCGAAAGAATTAGTCAGAGAACCTTAACATGTTTTGGTGGTGCTTGACAGCGTTAGAGACGCCCGAAATTGCTCTAAAAGGAGTGACGCGGTGTGTTGCCGATCTATAAAATTTCCCCATATTTTTGCTAATGATTCTTTCATTATTTAGTGCAAGTCCGTGGAACTCGTTGCAACCAAATTTTAATTTTTATAGATGTCCAAAACAAATGATTGCAAAATTCTATACTTAAAAACCTATTACAGCATATTCTTAAAGCACTTTAAAAATTTAACTTTTCGGGATACTCATCAAACGTTTTCACTCTCGTGGAATGGTAGAAGTATCAAAGAAACGAAGCAAAGGAACCATGAAAAATAACGGTTGAATATAAGTGCTGGAATAAGCTTCTTCGCAGTCTTTCTCTCTGGTGTAGCACAAACATAAATTTTGCTCATTTTTTATCTTTTTGAAGAATTTTCGACTTACTATTGAATTTTTGACTAAAATTGTAACGAGGCGATTTCTTACCAAATCTAATTTCAACCTTTATGACGAGCTTAAGTAGCAGTAATATTGTGATTGTCTTTTCTTAAGTAGAAGTAATATCATGATTGTCTTGTATGTAATATTGTGATTGTCTTTTATTAGTAAAACGTAGCAATAAAAACAGGAAAAGGGAATTCTACAATAATAAGCGTAAGGTTGTACTTGAATGCATGCGGGTACTGCCTATACCATAAGAAACCTAGTAAGAGTGATTGAATAGACGAAAAAGAATGGGAGGGAGCGATTAGAATTGATTCTGTTTTCTTTCAGTAACGCCATGTGACGTGATTTTCCCTATTGTTATTTTCTCTTTCGTATTGTTTGTTTTCTTTCCTTTTCCTCCCGTTGTTGCTAACGAATTGTGATAATAGGATGAAGAGAGTTTTTCTTTAGTTTAGTCCTAGAGTGACGAGTAGCTTCATCTTTGTGTTGTTTTCTTCTTGACGATATCTTACTTCTTACTAGTAATGTGTGAAGCCATACAGTTTTACGTAAGTTGAGATCTTTACTCTCTCCCCCCCGTAGAAGATGTAGAGTGAAGATGTTCTAGTAATTACGATTTCGTATGAAAATAACCATAAGTAGTTGAGTAAAGTGCAGTGGAGGTGCGAACCCTCCATAGAATGTATATATCACGAAAGATATGAATGATGCATACAGTAGTGACTAATTAATTTGGGGGTTTTGTCATATCCCTGCGTCACGAGTTTATGAACAATAGAGTAACTTAGAACTCTAGAATGGTTAAGCTGTTGAGCTTAGAAGTAATCTATTCCTCTCTCTGGAGTGTTTTTAAAGTAGGAGTAATGTTTTATCTAAACGGAGCTACAGCAAGTCGTATATTATGCATATTCTTCGAACGAGGTAACTCAAAAATTCAGTAAACATCTAAATAGTATTGTGTAGTTGGAGTTGAGATAAAATACGACTGACAAATCTCTACAAAAAGGAGTAGGGATTACATAAATATTCATTCTTTCTCGCCTAACACTTTTTACTTCTATAATACTTTTGTCATATCATCTCATTAAATCCAATAATAACTCTTTATCGTGTGTTAAATTGTACAACACAGAGTTACTAATATGTGAATGAAATAACAGTTCTTACGCATATGCTCGTTTCTTTTTGTATAGCTGTGACAAAGATATCTTACCAACACCAAAATTAACATGCTCGAACAAATCGCACACTTTATAAGTATAACTATCCCGACAGCGCCACAGGACATCGCTTAGAATGCTGATGATCCCGATTCTCCACGTTATGAATGCACTAAAATGTAACTGGATGTATTTTCCTTTTTATTTTTTTCTTAAAGAGTAGTGTGTTTTTCCGTTTATGTTTTCAAATTTAATTTCCTAAGCTATAAAATACGTGTTGGAACCACAACCTTTTTCTTTTATTTGTTTTCTGTTCCTTCTGGGAATTGCAGCATTGCCTCTACTTCTATTCGTTAATCAAAACCTTTGAAAAATGAAAGTGTCATTAGTTTGAATTCCTATAGTATCTCCATATATTCAAATACGAAACCAAATTAATCCTTGCTATGCATGTAAGTTAACGTGGATCCAGAAATCCAATTGCTCAAATCAAACTTAAAACTAGCAAACCTAAGTCAAGTTAATTTAAAGAAATTTAGCGCTGAAATCAATCGATGAGGAAGTAATTAGAATTTTAAAGTTTATAATGAGTTCCACCAATGCTCTTTACTTATGAAAGTTAACCGTAAATCACTAAGAAAAAACTAAAAGTTTCACACGATGCAATTGAAAAGGAAGTAAAAGCGCAAAACTTGTAATCAAATATCTGATCGTAAGAAAAAGGCGAATCATTTAACGTAGAGTTCCTCAAATAGTAACAACACTAGCAGCAATTCGAAGAAGAAACAATAAGAATAAATAATCCTAGAGGTAAGAAACAAATTGAGTATCTTGACAATTGTCCGCTGTTGCTAACTGCTGTTGATATTTGCTGTCCGTGATTATTATCGCTATCGCTGCGCTATCATCGTTGTCCGCGTTGCGCTGTTTGCGCCTAAAGTTATCCGGTTACATCAATACTCAGTGTGCGCCTGCGACTGGATTCAACTTAGCTGGGAAACATACAGATGACTACACAAGCAACACGGCTGCTGATGATTCGTGCGGTCCAAGAATGTATATGTTTCTAGTCTGGGTAATTTCTTAATGAAACGATACCCGAAAGAGTAGTAGTGCGGCACCCTACTATTTTACTATACCGAGGCTAAGAGGCTTTTTCGAATAGCTGCTTACATCACGTCACATAATTCATCTTGTGCACCAATTTCTCCATTGTTCCCTGCCCTTAAACACTCCTGCGCTGTTGTATAAACATATTTTTGTGCCGGTCGATGGGTGAAATAATTCATGTTCTGCCCGTAGGTGCATTTTGTTGAATTTAGCAATTGTCTTTCTTTAGTGGCATATGAAGGAGACATAACTTAGCTTAGTGGAAAAAAAAATATAATAGATTCCGAAAAAAGTTTAAACTTACTTTACACAGCTTTTGTCATTACTGTGTAAGTTGTTGATTCTTATGGCAACACTCTTACTCTTAGAGGAATTAGGCTGAAGCTAAATTAGCAGTGGATGAAGCAGTTTTATTGGGACGCGTAACGTGGAGGCTTATTTTATTAATATGGAGAGAAAGGAAAGGGCAGATGAAGACTTATCTAACGTGAACTTGAATGTCTTACTTACTATAATAAGCAATATTCCTATTATATTATGAAAATACACACCAGAAAACTTAAAAACTATGAGAGAAGAATGTTGCCAGCTATTCCATATCTCTAATTGCAAACGAAAGAATATCTTTTATATAAACCTAATAATGTTTCTTGCTGAACATGTTACCAAAATCAATCCTACCTGATAGACCAACCTTAATTTAAGTATCGCTCATACAAAAGCAAATATTACCAAAGATAACGATGAAGCTAATCTAATCTAATCTAACCTAATTGAATCTGATCTAACTTTAGAATAAATCTAAATCCAGAAACATTTCTAATACTAATGATAACTGAAAACTACCAAAAGAAGAATACTTATTTTAAAAACTACTGTGAGAATAAAACAAAATAATACATGTGTACTCTTAAACCTACTAACTTTATCGTTTCTATTTGTAACACTGCGGGGTTTATATTCATTAGTTTGGGGGTAAATGAATAGTATTAATTGATATCATCCGTATTCGCGTGCTCTCAAATACAAATTCTCTCAAGACTAATACGTCCGTCGTGACACAAATATACATTCACATGAAAGACATCATTTAACACATTAAATTAGATTTCCAGACCATGTACATTTGTTACAATTACATTCATAAAAAAACCCCAAAACAATCACTCTTCTTCCATCGTCGCCGACAGGAACCAAGAAGAATAGAATTTATTAAGCACAAAAGTTAAGGTTTTAAGAAAGATTCTATCTGCCATCTTTATCCTCTGCTAGTAAAACAAAGTGCATTCGTATGGGCGCGTGCAGCATTCGAATTACTGCGACGTTCAGCGACTCGCTCATTTGAATCCATTTGTCTGAACTAAGCAATAACAATCATTCAAACTACTGTTTGTTGGCTTATCTTAAGTGGTAAAAATAATTATGTATGAAAAATAAGTACACATGGTTGTGTCAAAAAAATTGGAAAAGGTGATTTTAAGGCAGCTTTTCTGCGCTTGCAGATTAAACAATGCTCCTGCAAATTGCTAGCGTTGGGTGTCTTGTTGTGTTGATTGTGTGAGTGATTTTCCGGTATCTCCTTCTATCATACCCATGTAATTTCGATGCAAAACCCCAATTCTTTCCAATAATGTCATTAGTCCGTTGGAATGTTTCCCTAAATAAATTTGAGATGCAGAAATCACAGAGTATTACTATATATCTGAGTTTAGACTTAAAGTTCTCGGTAAATTGCTTGTAATTTTCCTTTTTGGTTAAATTTCTAGCATGATATAAGCATGCATACTTGATATTCCTGCTCTAATTTGTTAAAATTTCTTAAGAGACGACAGAAAAATCAAACTTGTCGTCTTCATATTTTTATTATTCTTAAAAACCATAGACGAACTTCAAATTCAAAGATGGTATTTTATTTGTCTTGGAAAAAATTACGCATGTGAACATTTTTCTCTAAGACAGGTCATGCTGGGGAGTTTATTATTATTATAATTAGTTTGGATGAAGGCGAAACTTTGCTTCGTCTTTGATGTATTATTGATTTTGCTTCTGTACAACAATAATAGTATTTTCTACAACAGATTGGACTGTTATCTAGCTGCAGCAGAATTTGCAACAGCATTAATTGTTGCAGCAAAATAAAAAAGAAATCGCAGGGGTCATAAGTGGCATGATGAGCTAAAAGTAGTTTATCACATCTTAAAAATAACGACGTTTACTATATCTTTTTTAAATGCTCATCACACTTATTTCAAGAAAATGTAAATGACTTAACGTTATGCAGGGGTTAGGGATAAGGGTTAGTTAATTGGTTTTTGCAAAAAAGACAAAAAAGTTGTTGGAATTGTAGAGACTTCAAAATAAGAATAGCACTCTGCTTAGATAACTACGTAGTCAAAAAAAGCACTAACAGTTGCTTGTATAGTTTAAGAAAATTAACACTGCTACACACAAAGCATCATGAAAAACTAAATGTAACACAATACAAGTAGCTTAAAATTGATGTGGAAGTGAAGTTAATTATCTCATAATCATTTACCAATAACTGTTACATTCAGAAGGCAAATATGTTTGGGTACAAACAAATTATTTACTTAATAACATCAAGTATATTCATATCAATTGCATATAATGGAAAAAAGCGTGAATCACCTTGAGGTAGCAATTTTTGTTTGCTTCTTAGCATATTTTAAAACTCTTCACTCATGTGATCCTTGTTATCAAAAAATACAAAAACCTATTGTTTATTACTTCTGTCACAAAGGGTTTAAGAAGGTAATGGAAACTTGTAGCATTTATCAACAGTGCAATCCTATTATTTTTAAACATTTAATATTTTATATTGCATAAATTCTATGATAAAAAGTAAAAGTAAATTACTTAAATACACCAACAGTATACGTGGCGAATTTTCTATCATACTCTGCATTTTTGCAATAAACTTAAAGTGAACCAAAGAGTAATTCAGGATTTATAAAAGTCGTATGCTTTAAACATAATGATGAAAGACGACGTAAGAGAGATTCATTCAAATGATGAATCATTCGATTTAGTATGTGCATTACCAGATAGTCTCGTTTTATTATGTAATTAATATTTTAAAAATTTCCCATTTCTGAGTTACTACACGCTTTAAAATTATATCGACAGTGCAATCCCAGGTCATACAATTTGGTAAGTGTGTAACTACAGTCATATCTTGTAACTCTTTGGTATAATTCATGAAATCGACGACTCCTAGGGGTCATAAGTTAAAAATAACATAATAGAATTAAAGTGATAAAATGCAAGCTTTTTGCTTTGTGTGACCCAAGCATTATGATTAGCTTCTACAGCATTGAATAGCAACATAATTCCCTGAACAATTGGTTCAAGAATTTGACCTCTTAATAATTTAGTTATAGGAAAAACAGAAACAAAATGTAAAAGGTTATTGTATGTGCAAAACAGTTTTACACATACAATAACCTGTGATTCTTGTATTCTAAATATTTTAAGCAGTTTTTTTATTCTACGCCAGTCTGAAACAGATCACCTTAAAGTATTGTGCTTAATTTATACTTTTTAAAATCCAGAAAGCAATCTAAATACTTTTCTAATTGCAAAAATCATTTTTGAAACACGCTTTCAATAATGCTACAGTTCACAATAAATCTTGGACAGTCTCTTAAAGCAACAATGGGAAAACCATTGTTGAAAATGGGAAATTGACTATGATTCATCTTGTAATAGCTAAATAATACTAATTTTTCTTTAGTGGAAGCGGATGTAGAGTAAATATGTTTTTATTGTAACAAGCAACATAGGGAAGTAATCATTTTATTTTTTGTCAAATTTCAAATGAACTTCTTTTTTATTTCCAACTGACACTATAAATAATTATTTTTCTCTCAATGCCACTGTTTCACTACAAGAAGAGTGAAGGTACGTAATAATATGTAAAAGCATTGTATAAGTTATAAAATGTTGCAATAATTCATGCTTAATAAAATCATTTCGAGTATTGTTAATTCTACTGTCTGTTGCTTAGACTAATTCTTCAGCAACGTATCATACACTAACCTCATAAAGTCATTCGCAATGGAAGGATGATTTGCTAAATAAAATTTCCTAGGCTTGCTTATTCAAAACATTTTTGTTAGGACTTTAAAAATTAAAAATTTACTTTCACTACAAAGCAATATATATGCAATAACATAGCTGCATGCAACAGTCTTTAATGTACCCTGAAATGTTACTGTTGATAAGCGTATGCAACAATGAGGTTTGCTCACAATCAAAAACACAGAGCACATCATCATATATGTGTGATTTTAACGCTTGAGAGTGTTATTGAAAGCATAAAAAAAGTGGCAAGTTTTTTAGTTAAACAGCTTTAATATTAGTATAGGAGGAGTGCATTTAATTTAAGAAACCTGGTATAATAAAGATTTAAGAAATTCGCATTGAATATGCTACAAGAAAGCGGAATACATTTGACATAGCAAGACCTGAAGAGTACACAATCCATCGTATTTGAATTTATTATTAGCATTTCCTATTGCTTATTGCATTGCTATAGTAAAAAATGATTCAAAAAAGGAAGAGGGAGTAATCATTTTAAAATAGAGCGTGTTAGGGCCAGGTTGCTGTATACCATGATAATGCACTAAGAGAGTATTTTGTAACACAAGTGTACTTTAAAAGAGATAATTCATTCCACTAAAGTCGACATTGTAAAAAAATGTTACGCAACTTTTAATTGGAAAATGAAGAAATCTCCACATAGATACTTGCTTGTAAGTGTTTTATCAAGGCAACGAACAATATAACTTAATCACGGGCATAATCAATTCTTGGGAATCAGAGAGAATACAATACATTGCTTTCAATTTGTCTGTTAGAATTAAATTTACGTTAAAAAGCATGGAAACCTGTTTTCAAAAGAATGAAACTAATGTATACTAGTTTTTTTGGTGGAGATTGACTTTAAGATGACGGCCATAGATAGATAAGCAGGTAAATTTTCTAGAATATACCCAAAAACATTGGTCCTAAATATATTTTAATATGACAAATCATACGAACCTGTGCTACATTGAAATGTCAGCAAATGTATTGAAATAAAGAAAACTAATAATATAATGATTCACAGTTGATGCCTGCATTGAGATTGGCAATTTCTCATACGCAAGAGTAATTCTCTGATATATCACATACCGTGACAAGGTGCTAAACTGAGGATAGCAAAAGTTTTTGTTTGGAATGATGTAACAGCAAGCTGCATTAAAAATAACATATCTCATTAATACCATTTTGCCAAACTTTTGCTCCACAAAAATGCATCAATTTATGGAGCATTGCTGTAAACAAACTTTTGAACTGAATGCCTGAACCCACGAGCAATTCACACTCGAACCTATCTAAACGAAACACAAACTTTGCTTGTAAACTTTCTCCATTTAGTAAATGTGTGTCGCCATTTCTTATTACAGTTTCAATCTCACAAGCAGTGAGCAAGAGAAGAATAAATGGCTAAAAGCAATTGCTACAAGAAGCATTTCAAACTTAATATTATTCGCGCCATTCATCGTACTCTTATAAAACCTGAAACAACTTGAGTCTTAATTGCAATGAACACAAAAAATAGAAAATAGTGAAACAATGAAGCAACCTCAGATTTACTCCACAACCTGTGCAATGAAATGGCATGAGTAGAAAAAAGATTCTGTATTGCTCCCCAATCAAATTTCCATGTATAAACGTAGCGCTTTATTTGTAAGAATCAATTCTTCAACAAATGATATATATGCCACAATTCAAGCATTATAGTTGAGTAACAAGCTGAAAAGAAACTAGCAAGTTCCCCTTGCTTTAGCACGATTGCAATTATTTTATCCCGATCATACACTGCTGTTAAAAACTCATAGCATATGTATATTCACCTATAGCAAGGCAAAGTGGGATATGATTAATTATATTTATGATTATGACCGTTTTTATGGGATATATATTGACATGGGAACAAATGGGGAAATGTGTAGCTATAGTAATATTGAATGTGAGAGGGAAGCTTTTGGAGTGTTTGTTTACCACGCACTGCCTCTCGACTTAGGACAATTACGATGGTTGTGATGTTTTTATGTGGCGTGAACGATTTTCAGGTGGTTTCAGTTTGAGTAGTTGCAACTAAGTTCGTTTGTTAGTTAGAGAAAGAAACATATATCTAATCAAATTGTTGCTACGCTACCTAAGCACAATATCTCAATTTAAAACTAAAATAAGGGAAAACTAATGTTCTCATTATACTAAACTCAGACACAAAAAATAAGGAATAACTTGAAGAAAATCAAAAGTCTTTATTCATCGGCTTGTGATTATGCACATTCGACGTTGGGTATTTTGGTTAGCTCGATTCCCAGTAGAGTTCTGTCTCGGAGAGTAAGGGGTACAGCATAAGGAGTGCCACGATAATAGGGTTATAGGATAGTATAAATAAAATAACATCTTAAAATAATAAAACAGAAAAAGTTGCAAGGAAAAAACTGCAGCGAAATACATTAAATCTTATGCTAACGTGTTCATGTTGTTATGTAAACATAGATTGTTTCATGGAATTTAATCTCTATTGTACCATTGATATTAATATGGATATCACGTGCATTTTTCTTATCCGAGCCTTCTTCATATTAAATTACATATAAATCTTTTATATCTTTCATGATAGTAGTAATGCATGTTTTATTTTTTCACGAAACTAGTGGATCAAATCCAATATGGACCTCCACTTAAAATTCTATTCATTTTTTCCTACTATTATATTTATGGGTATTGAAGCTATTCCGTTATTCTTAGTTCTATTTGTACAACTACTGCTTGTAAATACCAAATTAGTAGAGTGTAAAGTCAACCTGTTATAGCAACCAAGTTAATTGCACGCGATATTCGCAACATATCCATTTTAAGCACAAGTCTCTCGCCCCTCGGAAAAGTTTCACAAAGGGAAACATCAGGCTAGGAGATTTTTTTGCCTAACGTCAAAATACTTTTGATGTTGGTTCCTCTTTTTGCCATGCACTTGCTGCCTCTCGACCTTGTTATGTGTTGCTTCGTACCAGCCAATCCAACTACTAAAGTTTGCCGCTTCCATCGGCTTTGACGTTTTACTGGTATTGAAATGGTGCTAGCACTTCACGAAGCAGTTACAATTCGCGAACTAGAAAATATAAAAGTAGATAAGAAAAACTTTTTTAGTGAAAAAAACATGCATTTGTTCTATGCGCTGTTTCTTCGTATCCCTGTAGTGCAGCAAGTTGATTCCGCTCGCTATAAGAATTATCTTCAACCAAATAGCCAGAATATATGGGGCTTAATGCAGTTTGCTTTTCAAACTACTTACTTTGTATTCTTCAGTCTGAGCGTTTACTTTACTTGTTGGACTCTGTTCTATCACGCTGGCTACTCTCCATGCACTCCTAGTCCTGTTGACCTCACTTTTTGAAACTATTCAATAAGGTTTTATGCGCTATTATTTTGTAAACGTTCCTTATTCGCCGTTAGGCTACGTATGGGCGGCCTTTGCGTTAATTTAGACGTTTTGGCGTCAACATTTTCATGACTCATCGTCCTTCCAGCTCTGCACGTGAGATGAAAAAGGATCTCTCGGAGTTTTCTGACATCTTCGCAAAATCGAGAACTTTTGCGTGTACTGGGCAATCTGTTTGAAAATGTTCTTATTTCTGGCTGCTAAGAAGGACTAGCAATTGTGGAGATTCTATCTCAATACAGTAGTAGACACCTACGATTCATGCTGTCGGGACAGCAACGTGTCATTTTGTGGTTGTTTAAATTACAATGTGAATTCGAGACGTTGAGAAAACGCTATGAGAAATGATTACCAACGCATTGTGCAGAGGAGCAATAAGTTAGTGATTCTCTTGGTTTTTGTTTTGATAACATTTTTCCAGTGGGATAGCTTAATTCTAGCGGAGTCGAGTGGTTCTTCTGTATTGATTCCTTTGTATTTACATTGCACTTCCGGCCGTACTTCTGTTGGCATACCATATGGTAGCAGATTCTCAAGATTTGAGGCTCAAAGCAGTTCCTCCTTTTTTTTGTGGACAAGGAATTCTTTGAAATTATGCAGTAAAAGCTTTTTCACCTATTACCTTAGCAGAGGTAATTGTCTAGATGTAAGGTCTCTGGTATTTGATATTTCACCACGTCGTTCCCCAACTGAAAAGCATTCCTTGTTAGCAGCCAAATCAAGTGGTAATGCACAACGTATATTGATTGATGGGTTTCATTCGCCTTTCAATAATTCAGGTGGAAAGGATCATAGCAATTCTCCCCTACCCCATTCTGACTTACAAGCAGAGCTCCTATTGTCATTCCTCAATTCGAGTCCTATAGGACTAGCACACGGAACTCGTTTCCTTAAGACATTTGATAATGGAAAGTGCAGAAGGTTTTCTAATAAAGACACTCAAAGAAGCCGTTTTGGAGGATTCAATCATTCTCCAAAATTAAGCTTTCAGAAAAATGGCACCCTGTTTTCAAAATTAGATGCTGGGTCTAAACGCATTCGTTTGAACCATTACAATACGAACGATTCTTCCGACAAGCTGTACTCCCAAGGATCGCATGGTATTACAAACGTCTCTGACAGCTATCTTATCAATGAAAAACTAATCAATGCCAAGGTTGCTACGGACATTCTAGACATACTATACGAAAGTGTCACCAAAAAAGCAAAACTAAATTATGTTAACTATGTCACTGCATTTCATAGGTTTGCAAAGCATGTGAGAAATAGAAAGTTTGGATTTGTTCATTATAAATTGCTTTCTAATGAAACAGCTGGAAGTAAAACGACTTGTACTGACACGAAACCCTCAAGATTTTATAAGAACTCAACTCTGGGTAGGAAAGAGTCTCAAACTCAGCATGGCTCTGACTCAGTGAACTCTTCGTCTCTCTCTCTTCTTTTACAGTCTCCTAAATTTTGTTCACTTCTAAAGTGGGTGACATGCGAGGTTAAGATTTCAGAACATATACGAAGTAAGCATATTGCCAATATAGCCTGGGCGATGGCTGTCCTCGGACTTAAAAGTCCCGAGGTACGTAATTTTGATGTTTTTCTTCATAATGTGTTTATTTATTCAAATTTTATTTTTCAGGCATGTACATCACAGTACAACTCATGTTTGTGTGTTTTGCATGTATTTTCTAAAGCTTTGGATTCTTTTGGATGAAAGAATTCTAACTTTAAAAGAATCCTTCAAACCACAAGAAGTTTCAATACTTCTCTGGGCATTTGCAACAGGTACTCAATGGACGAGTTCTTTATGCGAGTATCTCTTTCTGTTGTTGCGTCTACATGAGCAGTTCTATAGCATAGCAATGTATATTTTCCTGGAGATAATCCAGAAAGCCTTTTTCAGAATAGTACAATTTTATTGAGGTGCATTTGTACTCTTCTAGCTAAGTAGGACGTTTAGCTTCTTTTACATGGAATCCGTATTTTATTTCTGCAGCCAAGATGTCTTTAAATGAAACAGTATCTAAATATTTGCTATCAAAGGTTAAAGGGTTTTTGGAATCACATGAGTTCAAGCCACAAGAAATATGTAATACAATATGGGCACTTGTGGTGTTAAGAATAGATGAACAGGGCATTTATTCTCGTCTCATAAAAGAAGCATTACGTATTTCACATAATCTCGCACCTATTGATATTTCTACTGTTGCCTATAGCCTTGCAAGCTATGGGCATGGAGTCTTACCATTACTAAACACATTTCTTGAAGCTACACTAGGTGTGTGGTATGATCGAATAATACAAACATCTGTACTGAATAACTCTACAATTCCCTCTAATACAAAGGCAAATGCTGATGCCGCATCTGCCCTTATAAGGAACCATGTTTGTTTTGATGATCTGCATAGGCTGCGCAATGCCTTGCGTTTTTGCAATGCATCGTTATCACATTTTCATCCGAGTAATATGCTTCCTCATGATTGCTCAAAAGCTTCTCTAGCTTCTGGGATGTCGCAAGAGGAAGACAAAGCAAAATTGAAATGTTCTTTATTGCATATAGAGGACTCCCTCATTCAAAACAAAGGATGTTGCGATTTGCGGCGTATTTTGAAATTTACTGCGCAAGATTGGTCGAACATTATGTGGAGCTGTGCAACTGCAGGTGTTGGTATGTTTAACATATCTTCTGAGCTCGCTTTTCCTCTTTTTTGGGAAGATAAAGCATCATCAGAGAATTGTTTAAATTTATGCAGAAACCTATTTTCTCAACACATTGAGCCGATTTTTCATACTTTTTCAACATTGTCCTCCTGTAAAAATACTGATAACGCACAAACTAAGCCATTTCCTAGAAAGAGGGAAGAAGGAATTGCTATTGTGTCCAAGTTGACTACTCTCCTTCTTTTCCAAATGCGGCATGGTGGACTTAGCTGGAGAGACTTTTCTGCGCAATCTCTTGCTAATCTTCTTTGGAGTTACGCAGTTTTGAATTATTATCCTAAAGAACTTTTTGAAAAGGGAATAGAGGAGGCATCTCGACGTCGCACTTCTATTCGTGGTATGTTCAGGAGAAACACTTACCTGAGCCGTTATGCTTATGTAGCTTATTCTATTTTAATTACGGCAATACTACATTCCAAAAGGTTTAAAAGTCAAATTGCGTAAGAAATACAATACCATTGATTCTAAGTCATCCTTCTGCGCTCCCATTAAAAATAGGTTTATGGCAATTTATAATTTTACTATTCTCAGAAATTCCACAAAATGCAAAGCAGTTGGCCCCTCGGCACCGGGCGCAACTTTTCCAAGCAATTCTTGCTTTTTCGCTAGCCTTGAAAGAATCAAACAGAGAACGTCTTTTCAGTCGTGTGAAGCAGGGCAACACTTCTTTGGATACGGATACAATATTTCGTGAAGTTTATTTTAATGTTCCCTTCAAGGTTTAAATACTTTCATCCTGCTCGTTTTATCCATTTTTTGCTGAGATTGCATTAAAACGATGTTCTGTTTGTTTCATTTGTTTAGTGGTTGATGAAAGAGACCCTTAAATGCATACAGCAACACGTCATGCGTTTAAATTCATGATAATCTTTTACTTCTATTCTTTTTATCAGCTTACTCGTCTCAGTTATAAGCATGCATGGTTCATTGTATTATAAATTTCTTTAACTTGTCTTGTTCTCTTGTTATTGACAATAGTACTACAATTTCTCAAGTAAACACAGTTTTGATACATTACTTTTAGATGGCATTTCCATGTATAGAGTAACAATTATCTTGCTTTGTGGAATAACGTAACAAAAATGTTGTTGGGTGTATTTTTTGCACGCAGTGTGTCAAAGATTGGCAACTACAGCTTGCCCGTATGCAAAAACGTATGAAATGTAAAGAAAATCTTTCTTCTGCATTGCATAAGAGCGTGTCTGAGGACTTAAACCAGCTGAACATCCCTCATGACAACGAATATTTTATTGCGGATTCTTTTTTAGTTGATATAGCCCTGCCTGACCAGCTGGTAAGATGGTGGAATTTTTTTATAACACACTATTTACTTCGCAATCTAATGTACTGTAAGACACGAAGTTCATGTAGATTTTTCTCTTCATCATTAAAAAGATTGTCAGTTACTTCGACGAGCAGACAATACGTAGAAAGGAATCGTTCTCTTGATAAAATGGGTGCATCAATCAAGTTGTTGGAATGGATTGGTTTGCTGCTCATTGCAGACTACTTGTTTTATTCTAAACTTGAGAATTGCTGTTTTTTCCTGTTATTGCCTTTTATATCCTCTGTGCACATAAATGCGTTTTGCTCATAGTGGTGTTACATTTGTGTGATACAGAAAATTTTAGAAGTCTATGGGCCGACACATTTCTGGTACCAAAATAATACGGCAATTTTAACTCCGCGAACTGCCTTTAAACAGCGATTGTTGCGGCAGTTGGGGTGGGATGTCATAGCAATACCATATTTCTTGTACGACGGAACGGTACAACCCTTCTCGTCTTTCTCTACTGAGGAAAGAATTGCTTTTTTGAAAACTCTTCTTTCTTAACAAACACTATACATTTAAGATTACGATTCAATAAGAAAGAAATCGCATCTATTCTTTAAATTCTCTGCGGTGTACCTACCTTAAACATAAAGTACCCTGTAAATCTGCTTACGCTTCCATGCTTTACAGAGAACTTGTAATGTACTGAAAACACAAGGTTGCCCGTCTTAAACGCGCAAGAACGTAATTTTTAACCATGAATCAAAAAATTGCGATGACAAGGAATAAGCACCATTGACTTAACTATACCGCAATTGCATTTAGGCAACTTAAAGATTTATTCGATAACTTCTCGTCCTCGACAAAAGGGGCTTGTTGATGGAAAATATGTAAGGATGCCTACAAATCTTTGTCACCATAACACACAATAAACTCTCTCCAAAATATATTTCAAAAGCACTTATGCGTTGCTCTCTTGAAATCTGCCGTAAACATTTGGATGCGCATATCTAATTTGCTCCACTCTAACGTAAAATGTCTTTTTGAGGACAAATAGAGAATAGCTACTGGGTTCTTCAAGAATAGACTTTCATTAAAACAACACGTTCTGTATACGTTGGCATTGCGTTTTGAAAAAGGTATGTTTCCTTGATAATCACTACTCCATGCGATAAGCATACACACAAAATGACTGCCATTTTAAAGTTAATAAAGACTTAGTTTAAATGCTTTTGTATGAAAGTGAACTCAGCCGATTGGGTTGCCTCTATATTTTAACCCGCTGTTTTGTTTTCTCCCTGCCCAGCTTAGGTTTCACTAATCCTTTTTCGATAGCGGTACGCTTTCTCAATAATTTTTCAGCTGCCTTTGTTTTTCTTTCCTTTCCAAACTGACAAAAAAACAAAATTGACAAAAAGAGAATGTTTTACACTCGTATACAATCTCCATTTGAATAAGGGGGAATGATTGGGTAAAAATTTCTCTCATAAATGAGGATGTAAAACCACATTGAATACAGGAGACGATAAGATAAAGTATGTTGATAGCCACTGCGGCACAATTTGTAGATTTATTGTTTTGAAGAACTACATCTCTTAACTCTATGCTATATGTAACGGATTCCTAGGCGTATGCAGGCTAGCATTATATTTAAGTTTACAAATATACTTATGTAAGACGAAATAAAAAAATTAAAATGCTTAAGAACGGCTGCACACACAACGTAAAAATATGAAATGTTAACATGATATATATTATAACTGACATCGATTCTTTCCAAAAGGCGTTTATGTTTCTTTGATAGCATAGATTTTTGTAGCTCGAGCTCGGAAGAAAGAGTGCTCGATTTCTTTCTTTCACTGCAACACAAAACAAATGAAAACAGTATCAGACTTTTGCAACGCATAAACATATCTGCTGCAGCAATAATACGGATACAGCAAAATTAATCATTTTCATAAAAGTGTGTTGAATGCAATCCCCATAAAATGTTTCACGTGTGTTCACTTCCATCTTCCGTAATTTTCCACTAAATAATGAAAGGTTAATTTTTTGATCTGTAAAATATATTGCAATTCGAAAATATATGGCACCCTATATTAAACAAACTACGTACAACGGGACTTTCTCAATATCCTTAGAAGGTTTGGCTATTCCAGTAGAGTTGTCTAAGTTTTGTTGTTGCTCAAGAATCTCCGTCTGTAAAGAGTATGTAGAAAACAAGGAACGTATCTTTTAGTATAGCCTGTAAACGATTCATTCCAACTTTTTCTCCAAAACTTTAGTAAAATATGAAAAGGGCATGAAAAGAAGCTTTTGAATTCAAAAATACAATGGGTTACAATTTCAAAATATTCCTACTTGAAATTCTTGCGTCAAATCTTCAAAGTGTTGCTTTTCGATGGATTCGAGTGTTTTTTCTTCTAAATCGTCTACAGCCAGACCTTGAAAATCAAATTGAATGGATACAAAGAATAAACTACTTACATGATAAACATTCTCAGATGCAAAAGAAATTAAATCAGAAGCCTATAGCATCTTTGAAAACAGGACAATCGAAAAAATTCGAGCAAAAAAAAATGCTTTGCTTGCAAAAGCAAGGTGAATTCGAATAGGATAGAAGAATTGAGCATTAAGAATTTTGTAGAAATAGAGCATATTTCACTTTTTTTCTTTGTAAAAACTGGTGAAATTCCTCCTTTTATCACTAAGCATAACAACAGGTAAGAATATCGTCTCTTGTCTTCATTGGGATGAGTAACAAAAACGGTAGTATACAAACGGATGCATCAAACGAATCTCGCAGTTTTAAACAGAAAAAAGTACCAGCATCCGCGTTAACAGACTGAGGAATTGCAACAAGTTGCTTCTGCTTCTGATCAATTAGTAAATTTAAACGTTCTCTTTGCTTTGGCATGTAGCCTTCTTCTTTATCATCCTGGAATACATACAGAACCAAAATTATAAGAACTCAGAATCACTTTCTACTTCAAGTTGTGGGACAAATTTACACACAGAAAGATCAAATATTTGGGTATGCTCTAAAGAAATACTTTATTTTTAATCTTAAAAATAAAAAGAAATAAAAATACAGGGAGTAGAATCTTATCTGCCGCACTCATGTGACGACGATGGGAAAATATCATGTACTATCAGCCATTTACTTTACTTCTACTTAACTGTAAAAAACAGTTATCGCATAAATTGAAGTTACAAAATAGTTGGCCTACCACAAAAGGAGATAAATGAGGTGGGAGTGTTTTGCCAACGGAGTATTCCTTAATAGGAAGTAATACACGACAATTAAAAGAATCAAAGACCCACTGCGGCTGAACATATTCCCGTATTACATTTGCCCTTTGTTTAAAATCTGCAGAAAATCAGAGGACAGAACAATGATTCTATAAGGTTTGCTATTGTATCTATGAAAAAACATTGGATAAAGGAAGTTTCATCACTTTACAAAAATTATACCCCTGCAGGGTCATACGGTCAGGAATTCCAGCAGAACTGTAGTTTCTCTTGCTATTTTTAGAGAAAAGCCCTTAAAAAGTAAACTCCATAGTTACCAAAAATAAGCCAATAAAAAGTAATGCAGTAAACAGAAAAAATTATTCTAGAAAATTGGGAAACGTACGCTCTAGCGGCCTATCCACTATCTGATGCGTTATCGAAGGATTACTCTCATCCAATGGAGCACCTTCCCCTTGCCACGTAATTTGGCCACCACCACTCAAAATAACTAACGAAATGGGTGAGAGTGATACCTCCCTAAAAATCAGAAAAGGCAAGGAATTGTAAAGCCAAAATATTCTTTAAAAATTGGGGGAAAAATAGTACAAATGAAACTCAGGAGCAAAGCAACAAAACCTAGGAGTTCTTTGCTAGAAATTGCATTCCTTAAGACTACACCAAAAATTCGTACCACAAAAAGAAGAATTATCGGAGTAATTTTTCGTGTTCTAAAACTCCTTTAATGTATACAAACTATAAGGAAAATTAGTTGATAAAAAATAGAGAATAAAAGGCAGCGCATTCATTTGCCAGTAAAATTCCATAGCAGCAGAGATAGAGAACATGCAATCAAAGCATTTTGTTAACAAAAGAGCTGTAAAATGGGTATATTCTACTCATAAAGATATCCTGCATCACAAAAGTTTTCTATAACAAAATGCAGCAACTCCAACTCTACAAGTAGAACAGTAACGCAAACCTGGACACCAAGAAAACATATCCTGCAAATAAACGCCTCAGTATATCATTTTCTGCTAACTTTTCCTGAATAAAAACAATTATTAATGACAGTATTACGTCAAGACAGGAAATGCTACCCATCTTCTAAGCTACTGCATTCTCAATATATTCAAAAGGCATGAAATGATTTTGAAACAGTCGATTTCATTATGCTTAATTTTCTTTCCAGAAAAAGATCAGCGCGCTCATGAACTAATAATTCTTACGGAATTCTTTTAAAATAATAAAAATCTCATTCGTTAATCTGCTAGAACGCTTTCCGTTAGTCGTAAGGCTCTCAATTCAAAGTAGTTTTAGCTGGAAATTTAGCTTCAAAAAATTCTCCTCCGCCTACATAGCACTGTCTTGATGTGGGCATTACCTGAACTTTTTGAACAAGAGGATCATTCGCAAATTCGGTTTCCAATGAAATCTGAAACATAAAATCATTTTCTCACTATTATTGAAAGCATATAACCAAATAAAACAGGTAAGGAATGCATTAAATGATTTAAATAGGTTTTTATAGACTATCATCAAAATCCCCCATACGCATCATCGTAGTACGAACAGAAAACTGCTATTAAAGATTTTTTCTATCGGGGATGTTGCAGTAAATCCATCCAGTCTATTAGATAATTCATAGCAAATATAACAAAAAACGCAAGAATAAAGGCAGAAAGAAAAGATTACAGTCACGTTGTTGCAACTAAAATATGAAAGTAAATGAAGTGGAAACGTCCAGATATAAAATACGAGTCTAAGTAGAGACAAACATACCACGTCTGTGTCCTTTAAGGGAGCGGTGTTTGATTTTTTGCTGGTTACCACATCACCAGATATAAAAGATAAAAAGCGATATCCCAGAGATTGGAGATGCTTATTCATGGTGGGGGGATACAGATAGTTCTCTAAACTGTAGAGCTTGAAATTCACACATTTCAGCTGTGTCCGATAAAATTCACAAAAGGATTGAAGTACACGATAATCTACTTCGTTTGGATATTCCTGCAGTATTAAAAAGTATTCAAATTATTCACAATAAAAAAAAAATTTGTTTCAACTGCTTTGTATGTTAGGCGACTGATAAAAATTCTAGAGTTTATTGAAAAGTAAGGCAAATATGTAATTCATAAAAGCATTGATGAACATTTGAAAAGTTTAGAAGTAATCCTTCACAAAACACATGAAAAAGATGATACACTTTCCTAAAACATCTGTTATGTACGGAATTTAGTATAAGATTATGGTCAGCATTTTAAAGAAAAATATATATCTCTGCTATCGAAGCTTCATTGCTAATTCATTCACTTTTGCTTCGTCATCTTATAACTCAAAAAAGGACAGAATATTACTACTTTTAAGGCTAGATACCTGTACAAACTGGTGGGGTACGAGCCATAAAATTTTCTCTCCCATAATTTCTGCTTCAAAGTAGTAACCTTTTATAGATACAAAGACTTTGCGAAGACAACGTTTTCGCGCAATGAAATGGTGAAATTGGTCCAACAGCTGAGTGGATTCCTCAACAACTTTGGAGCTAACGCCCGTGCCGATGTTAACAGGTAGCGCTGCATGAAGAATTCGACAGAAACCAAAAATTTGAACGAATTAGACATAAAATTAAACTCCATGGTAGATTTTAAACTACAGCTGCTTAAAAAACAATAAAATTTGAAGCAGCATATGAAATCAAACTCTCTGCAAGAAAAATCAGCTTGCATCTATTTCATGGAGCAGTACAAGCAAAACGTTTTCAGCAATATAATCTTCCGTGAATCTATCTTTCCAAAAATGATAACTGATAGCCTATTCTCATCATGTCTTTTTAATTGATACAGAGAAAGCTGCTCTTAAAAGGTCAAAACAACAACACAAACTCACAAGTAAAAAGAGCGACTGTTGAGAGGCAATCATCCATGTTTTCTAAGGCTTCACGAAGGGTAGGAAAACGTTCTTTGACAATGTGGTGTAAACTATATTGTGGCTTGTTTCTGAGTAAAGTCTTTGCATCCTTGTATTCTCGCTTGGCAATAGACTTGTTGTACTTCTTGATAAACGCTTTGTGATCTCGAAATGAATTCAGCAGTGGTTCATGAGCCAGAAATTGGATATCTTTCATATGGTAGTATATTTTGTTTTTTCCTGCACGCTTTTTCTGAGGGTCTCTCGGATATATTCCTTTAAATATACATAGGCGGCGAAACTCTGCAAGAGAGACTTGCAACTTTCGCAAAGCCATATTGCGAGTTACATATTGAGCCGCTGGTCCCTTTTTACCTTTCTTCAACTCTCTAGCCATGATGTTACAGCTGATGTTACGGTGAGAATTTAAGAAAACAGGATTGATCAATGATGTAAGATTCTGAATGGTTTACTTACGAAATCCAGTATGCACCACCCAAAACGACGCAAACAAAAAGAAATAATCAATCAAAATAAATGGATAGCTTGAATGATTTGTTTTTCTCTATTCCGAGCAATTACATTTCGGAGGTATATCATTACAAAAAAAACTGGCCTCAATTCTTTTAACCTACCAATTATGCGAACTCCGTCACGCAAAGTATTAGAATAAATTGGAGTTTTCAATCATTCTCTATTCAATAATGAAACATAGTCCTAACCGAAAACAATTCGTAAACAAACATACTAAAAGGAAGCTCCAATAATCAAGTGTTTTATTCGTTACAAGTCTTCCTCACAGTAATTTAATCTACCTGATTCTCAAAGAAAATCACTCAATAGCTAGAGGGGAGTTGTACTCTGGCCTCAACGGAAAGACCTATTGCAAATACAAGTCTCTTCTTTCTTTCTATCACATTCTTGCAGTGAATGAGGAATATACTTTTGAAAAACTATGAATATTAGTGAACTGCAAAAAACAAAGGCAAATTGTTCGCAAGAGTCATCCTAAGGGGTTACTCAAGGAGGTCTGGAAGAAACATAGAACGACAAAAGACACTGCAGTAAATTCTGGCTTACCCTGCAATAAATTCTGGCTTATTTGTACATAGTTCGAAAAGCATCAGACATGTGAGCGTTTAGTTTCAATGGGGTGACAAGAAGATGCAGATTATTGCCCCTTGGTTACATCATCTTCCTGCTTATTGTAGCGTCTATGCCAGGCGCTTGGCTCAACCCTCCGTTGTGACAGATCGTTTGCTGTCTATTTTCTAATATTACACACAAAATTTTTTTCACATGACAAAAAATAAGACTCAAGAGACATAAAACTTTTTTTTAAAGAAATAGAAACTTTTGTGAAGGACCGCATTTAAAGCTAACGTAAATTCGGTCGAAACTTCGAGTAACATAAAATTGCGAGTCGTACCACCTGTTGCAGCATGGTCTATCTTTTCTTTACTAGCAAATATTGTGAAATTGGGGTTCAAAATGGTTTCAGCCTTTATTTAGAAGTCAATACTCACTTATAAGTTAATTTATTAGTTTCCTTAGTTTAAAAACGTAGATGATGCATTTGTTCCATAGCTCAGCGTCTACTTGAATTTACGCAAAAAAGTTTCATCTCACAAGGATAGAAGGATCTTGAGAGCTGAAAAGGAATGTATCTAAGAAAGTATAACCTTCTCTTGTAACAGAAAAAGCATTTATCCCTGCGCTTCAGTGATATAATGATGCGTCTTAAACTGTTACTCGAAGAATTGCAAAGAGCACAACCAAGCGATATTTCTTGGGGGGAATTTAAAAAAAAAAATATACATTTATAAGGAACTTCTTTAATATATATGCAGTTTAGTTTAATATTAGTACCCAAAATATTTTAGCTTCTGAAGAAATACATTAATTGTAAATGTGGGTATTATTCCAAGATGCCTTAGCGTTTTATAATTAAATGAAGCGTTCACTATTTATCTTTCTATTTTCAAACTTAAACAAAATTGCGGATGAAAATAAATGCAAATATTGCTCAGATGAACACAAAGAAACCAAATTGCTTGCTTAATGCTGTCATATTTTATACAAAACTTTCAAAAAAACATTTTTTCTTGCATAAAAATTTGTTGAAGTTGAAACTAGTTTTTCAAGCTTTCCTTCAAGTACTACCAACTTGTATTCTTGTTTCTGTCATTCAGGGTTTCTTAAAATATAGAACAACATAGAAATTTTAGGTGTAATTGCTATCAATTGAATTTTTGTGTTACTCTGAATTAAAATATTAACTATTAAAACAAAAAATAGACGGCCTCGGAAGCTTAACATAAAGCTGAACAAAAAATTCGTCATAAGTCTGGGTTATTTGTTTTAAAAATATTACTTACAATTAGTAGGGACTAATCTTCCATCTTTGATAAATTTTTTCATGCTATTCCTAACCTTTTTTCCCTCTCTTACACTATGATGCCACGTTAGAGCACTCTTTTAATATTTTATTCCAGTATACTTTTTTCATTAGGTAAGCCTCAATGGATTTAATTTTTATTCCTCAATGCCAAATTCCTTCTTTTTAATTAATGCTTGGAAATGTGTTCATTTATACCAAGCCATTTTTTTATGCGCATTGATATCAATGTGTGTTCATAAGCGATGCCTTTTCCAAATAAAATATCAAAGGGACATGATTTGTTCCATTCATTTTCTGTTCCTTCTTTGAATTTTGATATTCGAAGTGATACATGGTTCAGAGAGCATACAATAATGTTACTGTTGAAAAACAAGAAACTGAAGTTGCATAAAACTGAAAATGTAATAGTGGTTGGAACACACTTTAAAAATTGAATTTCTGAATCTACTTATTCAATAGTTTGTTGCATGTACAAATAACTAGGTAGGTAGTACAGCTGGAAAAGTTATGTGATTCTTCAAATGGGAATACTTTTAAAGATGTTTTGTTATTTCATTTACGTTTTTGGCTACATGCAAAAAATGATATCAACTGTATGTATCTTATAGATACTAGTAAAGAGTTTTATCATAATCAAAATAAAATATATTGTAAATTTAAGAATGTAATAAACATTTCTTTTAAGGGAGCAGTAGAAGCCACATTGCAAGATATAGACAAACAATATATGCTACGCGCGCACGTTTAACAGTCCTTCTTCAAGGTAGTATATTGTAAGTAAAAAATAATTGCATCTAGCATAAAAAGAAATAATAAAATAGCTCATTATAGAAAGAATGAAATATTTTTTATCTTGAGAAAATTATGCAGAAATCAATTCTAGCAAATATGCAGAAAAATAGGATTTTTTGGGTGAAAAACATTTTATAAAGCAAATTGTCGACTGGCAACTCTACAATGAAAAATAGTAAATGTCGAAATATGTTTTCTTTCCAAGAATTGAATACGATTGCTATAAAACAGCCATTACAGCATTGAATCGTGTAATTATAGTGACGCATATTTCATCAAATATATATATGTGCAGCATAAGATTTCGAACACGATCATAAACGTAGCTTGCAACAATATCCATGCAAGAGTTCATCTCGCTAGTTTTTTCCTCTTAATACAAAAGGAAAATATAAATGGTCATAAAATAAAACTATTGCTTTGTAAAAAAACAAAATCAATAATTTGATCAAAAACCTTATAGAAGTAATAAAAATAATTGTTCTAGTAACACCAAAAAATTTTAATACCTTATTTTGAATTTATGAAACAAAGCAATTTGAAAGATATGCCGTCGTATCTATTTGCGGAAAACTAGGAAATAGGTTTTTAACCAGTAGATAATAAAAATATATCAAAATTTTAGGTAGAATTCCTGCTAGCGAGTTGATTGAAGTATTGGTAAAAATCAAAAAATGTATTTTTATAAAAAAAGTGCTACGCTTAAACGAAGGTGTACCTAAAGATAAAATTTTCTAAAAGCTATCTTAGACAAGAAATTGAACAACATGCACCTATCATAATACACTAAATTTCAAATTTAAATCATAAAAAAGAAACAACGTAGTAGAGCAAAAAATGTATATCTGGAAATATTTTAAAGTTCCTCCGCTTCATCAAAATCATTGGTATTTTGTATATTCGAAATAGATTTACTTAAGTGTTCTCTTGCAGAAAATTTCGCCAGATCCACCTAAACAATCATGTACCAAATAAAAATTTGCTTCTGGCAGGACAAATCTAAGTGTAACAAGTGGTATTTTAACAAAATTGCACAACTTGATATACAAGCCTTAAACGTAACAAGAAAAAATTTTAGTAGATATAAAATTTGAATTGTGATACTTCATTGCGCTATAGCCATCAGATAATAAAAACCTATCGCAATCCTTACAGTAATACATGCTACCCTATTCAACTATAATATATAACTACTTCTTGAATTATCTAAGGACACAGAATTGTCTATATATTCTGTATCCCAAGCCTGCTACCAACTCACGTTTTCCGCAAGCCAGTACATCATATGAGAAACACTGCGCTCGCCAGAAAAATAAAGAGGGTCAGTTTTCCGTTTTGCAGGGAAAAGAACTAGAGAAGGATATCCAGCTACAAAGAGGAAGATATGAATAAACATAAAAAATATAAATAAACTGGCAATTTATTTCTACAAGTATCAATTAAAATGAACAAGGAAATCGACAAAAAAATTATAAAACAATGAAAAGACCAAGCAATTTTTAATGCAGCAAGGCATGCCTCAGCGTACCTAGAGGGAGATTTTGAACCTCGTTTCGCGTGGCATCTAATTTTGCTATTTCAATGTCAGGAATCCCTTTTAGTCGTACAGCCAATTCGGTAAATGCAGGGAACAATTTTCGACAATGCCCACACCTGTTGGATTTAATTGAAAAAGTAGCAAAAATTAATATTTTGCTATTGTTTTAAAAAAGAATGCAAAAAGAATTTAGCATAAAACCGTTTATCTACTTGTTGAAAAAACTGTTTCAAAATTATAACAAATTTTTTACGCGTCACTCTTTTACATAAAATCAATTTTTAATCTTTCATTAGGGAGGAAGTATTTGGAGAAAATGCATTTATTACAATTAAAATTTTGATAGAAATATTTTCCTAACCATGGCGCATGAAACATCACAAATGAATCCTTTGATGAATTTCGAACTTTTGCTTCAAACGTTTCCCCTACTAAAGTTTTCACTGAGAAACAAAAATGAATAATTTCTAGTAATATTGGGTAAAACAGATAGTAGTAAGCTAAATAAATTAAATTTTGTCAAGAGTGTACAAAACACAAAAAAATGGTGTTCTTTTACGTTTTACAGTTGCGATATTTTGGCCACACCTTCTCAGAAAACAGTCATTCTTCCATGCAAGTACCTCACTTAAGCCCAAACTTTCCCAAAACAGTCTTTTACGATAATGAATTAAAACATAAAGCGTGCACTCAATGGTAACTAAACTTGCATGCTTCTATACCATCTTCTTCAGTAATACTGTCAGGAGGTAATTCAGATTTAACGTAGGGTCTCAATTTCTGGTCAGAAAACTCTTCCAGAAACTGTATGATCGACTGCAAAAATAAAAATTTATTGCGTTAAAATGACATGCTGCAGGGCGAATTAGTAGCAAAAAAAGAGGCATTTTGTTTTAAACTTTTTTCCTCATTCTGTCATGTCCAGAAATCTAGGAAGTACACATACCTCTTTATTAACCTCACTAGCAACCAACGGTTTGTATTTCGAGGGGCTATTTCTTGCATCTTTAGTTGATTTTAGGGTCAAAATTCTCATGATTGGATATTCTTCATCTTCAAGTGCTAGTTGTGCTGTAGGAAACGCTCATTTAATTTACAACCAAAAAAGATGAAAAAATCAAGGAAATACTTCATTTGAAAAAAGTAACATTTTAACAAAAAATTAAAAAATATGTTGAAACAAAAACAAATTATAAAAAATATAACTAGAAAATTGACTTTACATTGCGCGCTCTCCACCAGTACTATGTAACAAAACAACAAATACTACCCAGACTAATTTCATTTATCCTAGCATGCAAATACTATCGCCCTTTCTCAATACAGGTACTATTATTAAGCAGAGATTTTTTGTTAAAAGCTTTTATAGAGAGGCCTTCAGAAAATTAGTAGACAACTGCCTTTTAAACATTATAAAAAAGTAGAGCAGAGAAAGCTATCGAAGTTTGTTTTCAAATCTCAGAAATAAAATATGTTACAAAAAACTCACAAATCAGCCGTTTTTCTGAATATTCCTGGTTCCCTGAGACTATAAACAAAAAGTTTGGTTTGTATGGCTGAGCTTCTTCGCTAAGCAGCTTCATCATAGTATCAACAGCGCTTGCGTGGTCTTGCTGTTAACAAGTTTAAATAAAAAGATTTTACATTTCTATAAAAGTAATTGCAATATTTAAAAGCAACAGGGGCAAACTATAGTACGTAACAACCTATATGGCTAAGAAAAGTTTTATAAGTGAATAGTAAAGAAGATAAATACGACAAATTATTACATTTGCATCACTATCCCTTCTATTTCTTAGTAAATGCTCGAAAATACGAGAAAAAATTTTCACGAAAAGTCCCACTCAATGAAAAACATGTAAAAATTAGAGTAATTCATGAGTATTGTACTAGCGGACACAAAAATAAGTATGCATGTAACAAACCGTGTCTTCTGCAGTATTCATAATCACAAAAAGTAAAGGTCTTCCGTCCTCAAATAGTTTTGGAGCCCATTCATTGTCAAATCTTACCACAGACGGGAAACTACTTATTTTCACAAATTGGGAAATTTCATCAGTACTATCAAGGTTACCCTTAAAGAATAAGGGAGTCATTTCATTATCAAAATTTCTCATAATTACAACAAATGGTAGGGATAACTCCTGCAAGAAATAACATCAATGCAGTTGTATTATCTTTAAAGGGGATTATTAAAAGTGATAGCAAGTAGAAGCAATGCGCTTGTCAGCAACAAAAGTTTACAAACCAGAGTGTTATCTAGATCAGAAACTATGGAATACGAATGTATCGTAGCCTTTAACTTTGGATATTATTTAGTTTATTACACATTAGCATCATTCCACTTTTGATGCTTTTCTTTCCCCCAATAGTATAATTACGGATATGCAAAATCGTCTATTCTGCTATCTGTACTAAGAGATCCAACTACAGATAAAACCGCTTACAGAAAGGAAATTTTCGGAAAAATAGCTTAAAAGATACTTATTTTTGAGATGATCTATGACTTCCGGAATAGAGGTTTCGCCGAAAAAAACGGAATCACCCATACGTCGTGAGGTTGATGCAAAAGCAGCGTTATCATAAGAGGGAGGAAATGCTGCAATTACAACTAAATGATTGTCATTTATGTTTTGCATTAGCTCATCGAGTTGATTTTCAGAACTAAGAGTTTTATCCCTGCCTAAAAAAGCATCCATCCAATTTATCATATCTGTCCTGCGGCGACCCCCTAAAAAAGTCAACAATCAAATTCATATAAAAATCATTTTGGACCATAACGAGTTAGAGTTATAAAAAACAGTTGATACTTAAGAATATACGCAGCGGAGTAACAGTTTCAACGCTTTATTAATCTAATATTCAAATAAAAAGCGATTTTGAACTTGATATGAGCTATTGACTTCAATAACTCAATTAATTATGGCCGAAGAAAAAGCAACTTATGGAAAATCAATACAAAAAGAGCAATCCCAAAGAAGACAGTAAGAATTCGCTGCTACTCAGCGCGTGCCATTACAGATCAAAACTAGTCCAGAATATTGCGATTTGCCGCTACTTTTTGATATGTCAGTATTCATAAGGCGCATTCAATCCATCTATCTTATTGAAGTTTATTAATGGTAAATTCTGTTTAATATAGCAATCCTCAAAGTTCTCTTTCCGCAACTACTAGCAACTATAGTATTATAAACACACCATAATAGTGCTGAGACTCTCCTTTTATAAATAATTTTATGGTTGGAAATTCCCGAATTTGTTCGTTTCCAGCAATATTTTTATGTTGCGTACAGTCTACTTTCGCCATTTTTACCTGAAATGTAAAAGAAAAAAACACTTGATGGCATCGGGTAATAATAAGTCCTTTTACTTAATAACAATACTAAAGCAAAAACTTTTCTCCTTTAAACAAAGTTTAATTAATAAAATTGGAATAACAAAAAATAGTATTTACACTTTTTTTCCATGAGAAAAATGATAAGAAATGCATAAAATATAAGTAGATTTGTCTGCATAACCAATTGCCCAATGACATGATTGTAGATATAATCGAAATAATTTATAAGTCCTTGCTCTTCATGCACATCGACTGCATTACTAGTGTAGAAAACAGAATGTTCTACAGTCATCTTCACTGTCCAAATTCATCTTCCCGGCAGACAAATAACATGCGTCGTTAGAAATTTTATTTTTATGCTTTCTTGTTTTGAAAAATATAACTGCCATGAATACTAAAGACCTTTCCTTACGTGATAGGCATATAAACGCGCGCACGTATTTGGAAAAAGTGTACCCTAAAAAGATTATATCAGAGTTTCTCACCGGTGAATGATGTAAAGCCATCACTTTGGCAGCTGCCTCAAATTCTGGTAGGACTAGGCGAGACCAATAGCACCAGGGTGCATAAAAAAAGATCATAGCTTCATCATTTTGTGTAATAAAATCATCAAACATGTCATCTGTTAGAGAAACTGCTCCTTCTTCTTCAATTAATGCATCAAAAATTTCTGCTTCTCTAGCTAAAGTACCATGTATATGGAAAAATAAAATGAAACAAAAAATTGAAACACCCACCCTTGAAGCCATTTGCCATGCCAATTTAAAGATTCCAACTACAACGACGCCACAAAATTGTGTCCTACTTTTTCACTAACAAATTAAGATGATATCCGGTTGAAATAAAATTGGATTGCAAATATGAAAAATTGAAAAAATCTTGAGTCCCTTCACCCTATTTGCTCAGCCAAATATGAGTGTGCAACTAGCATAAGTCCTCTTTTTTTCTCGGAAACGGTTAAACTATTTTGGATTGCAGTAGTATGCCTTCTCAACAGATTTAGCTATAGGCTTCAAATTTCCGGAATCTAGCCCACCGGAGATGAAGGCAAGCAAGGAAACTTTTGCGGGAAAGCGAGGGAGATTTAAATTACATAATATATGTAAAAATGCAAACGGGGAACGTTTCGGTGTGTTTATGAATTTATGTTTAGACATACTAATTTGGAGAAACAAGATTCTTTGGAGGGATATATCACACACGTTTATACAGAAAGAGGGTTGCTAGTGAAATTTTTGTAACCGCTTCTTGCTTATGGCAGGAATTAAAAATTCATCCCTTGATTCAAAAAGTTTTCACAGGGCCATGTATCGTCGTGTGAAATAAGATAGTGTAGTCACGGAATTACCACGCTGTTTTGCCCCCGCTACATTTCTCTGGAAAGCAGCAGGCTGTAGAAATTGTTGGTAGCTAATTTGTCTATTCAGTACTAGAAATATACCAGAGAAAACCCATGACACCGTAAGTCTACGTTGATCAAGCCAAGACTCTTCGTTCGTCAACTTTCTTGCTTACTCATCTCTACTTTTAAGTCAATATATGTAGAGATGAAATAAATGCGAAGCGTATCGTTGCACAGATATTGCGGTAACATTGAGACTGATAATGCTTTGAGTACGCAGTCTGCGTTGCTCTGAAAGGGTGACCAGAATAAAGGATTTCATTTTAGTCTCATCATCTTTTTACTAATTCTCCTAATATTTAATTAGCATAACATAGCATAATCCAGATCAAAAATAGAAGATTTCCGCAAGTTTATCTCGCGGTGGTTTCGGCTTCGCTGTAATAACTCCTTTGGATGCAATTTAAACTGATCCACTTTCCCATTTGTCTCCTATCATCTATTTAAAACTTTTATCATATTGCAAATCGGATCATTTGATGAACTTAAGTACAATAAGTAATAATCTAAGTCGACTGGACTCCATCTTAAACTAAAGAGGCCAACAAGATGTACGATTAGTGTCTTCTATTATTACCCAACTGCTGTCGGTCCTCACACTGAGTGTTGGGCTTCTGGAAGGACAACTTCGTTTCTCTATTTCTTGGTAAATATCTCGTAACTTCTAGAATGAGTATATTTTCGTTTTCTTCGTGACTCTTCAGTGTAACCCTATCGATCTTTCATCGCAATTACGTAGTTTTATTTTATTTTTTCAAACTCAACTTGCACCTGTCGTGTTATTTACTTTGGGTAAATCAAATTCTTTTTATTTTAACACATAAAGTCAGCAACAAGGCCAGTCAATATCTTTCAATGTAAAATAATTTATGTTAAAAAGCCATTACTTCCACGGTGTCTCAAGTGCAATCCATCGTATTGTTCAACCTTCGATCTTCCAACCGAGAAAAATCGACTCAAACTACCAATACTTATTTAAGGAACAATCCGACAGTTGGATTTAATAATAAAATTAACTACTGTGTGTTAGAGAGCCCGGGTACACATAACACAAAATAAATAACTCTTTTTAAGTTCATTCGTTAGTTTAAATATTAACTTTATAAATCAAAAAAGAATAAGTCCTGTAACTGTCAAGTTCTTCAAATCTTGAAATGATCTCGATAGTTTTCTTGTATCTTAAGGTCGTCGACAGCCTGAAAAAATAAATACTTGGTTCTATTCACCTCCTCCGTCGGCTCCGTCAAGGCAGATAAAAGGGTAAGGATATATTTGTCTTGGATCACTGTTTCCTACAGCGCATGCGATTCGAGTAATGCAGCCATGGAAAGTTCTCATCTTTATTAATTCCTCGTTGAAATACCACGCTGTCGCGCTTGAGTGCAATGAGCCGCACTTCGCTTTTATGCAACGTCCAATTAGCACAACTGGCAAAATGGAGGAGTTCATGTGCTAAGGAAAGAGCACAAGCAAATGAGTAGAACTGTGTAGTACACCAATGACAACTATTACATTCGTTCTAAGATGAATCTCTAATATCTCATTTGAGAAAAACAGAAGCCTTTTCTTTTTTCTTCTCTGCAGCTTGTACTGGCTTGTTACCGGAGGGGATGGGCGTCTTATCTAGAAGTGCATTCAATCTTCCTGGCGATCCTACACTACGTAAACTCTAAAATTCCTCACTGGATGACTGCTAAAACCTATACTATTGGGTACAACTTTTGCCGTGTTACACCAATCAGTTTGCCATCATCACTAAATGTATGAAACAGCGTTGAATCTATCAACGAGAGCAATGTTCTTGGTTTATCTTAAAATAAGCTAATTTTCAGTAGTTCTTGTCACACATTACAACTCATAGGTCTCTTCTTAATATTTGTACAAATAAGATATAATGGATCTTTTGGCAGCCGCATCCGCAACATGAACTAAATTTTAACGCGAATTCATGAATTCTTATTAGCAATTTGTGATGAGACATAATGGTGTTGCCCTTTTAATCAGTCAGGCTCGTAGAATTATCACGGTTTCAGCACGTTGAATTTTTGGTTAAGCTCTGCTTATCTACAAACACTGATGGCTTATTGTTTCAAGAAGGAATGTGATTCAATTGTTGTATGATGTGCCCAGACAATTTAGGCATGAACTATTATCAAGGAAAGCAATAAGGCGAGTAAGCGCAAGTTAAGATTGTATCACCAATAACGAATGATAAACGTCAACGGAAGTTAACATGGATTCAAGAAGAAGATACACTAAACTTACTTGATAGATACTTTATGTTTTTGTTCTTTTTCGAATTTGATTTCTTTTGCTGAATCGTTTTACATTTACAAAGTTGCTTATCTTGAGTTGTTGAATTGTTTCTCTACAATAGTTTTGATACAAGTTTTCGTTATCTTAACTTTTCTTATTTGTTACATTGCGTAACCTTTTCGTTTTCTTTTGTTGATTGAACTGCGGTTGGCTTTCACGGTAATGAGCGTCGGTACAGCTCTTACGAACTTACAAATTCTGTTCTTTTTGATTCTAACATCTACATATATGAGTTTTGCCTATAAATTAAGATTCGAATTAAGTTGCTAGTTATCATTTGCTTTCGAGCAATACGATATCTGAAACCGCGTTAAGTACCGGGTATATCATTGCACACACATTTTATATAGCGAGAGATCAGGTTTTCATGCCCATTGACTTTGTTTCCACTAACTAATTGAACAGACAATTCTATTAACTTATCTCATATCATAAAAGAACGACATTTAGCCGAAATTAACACAACAACAAATAGCAGAGTTTTGACAAATTCTTCACTCATCCGACATAATTACATCACTTTCCTACAAGCTCTTCTTTAGTCCTGTTTTAGTCAAATTATTGCACAGGTGCATAATACCATGTAAAAGAGCATCAAAGAAAGAATAAATCATCAATGCTTGGTTCCGTTTAAACTTTTGTAATTTTATACCGCATCTCTTACGTTCTTGTAACGTGTGATAAGAGAATGAGCACAGTAGACAAACAGCGGAATGTTGGATTGAAGGTAATACTGCAAAGCAAGAAACAATAGCAACCAAGGGGATGTTAATGGAAAATTTCAACTGTGAGAACGAAATTTATTTAAAACCAAGAGCAAAGCCAGAGAATGGAAAGCAATATTGAGAGTATAGTAAAATTTCTAAATTAATTTATTGAACTAGGATTTAAAAAAACAGTTCGAAAAGATAAAATTTTAAGTAGTTAGTAACTAGTAAATATTTGACGGAATTGCAAGTTGAGTGAAAGAAAACTGAAGTCGTTGAGTTTGAGGACGCCAGTCACACTCCTACTATTCCTTATATTAGTACAACCTAACACGCAATCAAGTGGAAGAATTTGCTATTCATCATACTCCTTTTATTCTTTAGTAATTCAAGTGCAATGAGTCATAAACGCAAGCCTGAGTGAAAATGAGGAAAAGCAGGGATGTGTAAGTATAGCTTTTCAGGGTTGTAACTACCCAGAATACCGCGAATGAATAAAACGTAATAACTATGATTTGAAATGGAATAGGTTTCGTGTATAGAGTATTGAATTCAACTGTATTGGAAAAGCACTTCTTGTCATATTCTAGATTAAACAGCAAATCAACAGTTGCAGCCAACAAATCTTCAATACCCTGCAAAGACATGGTAAGAAAAACAGCTTCAAAGACTGATTTAAGGCAATATAAATTCGCATGTTTTTCTGTTACCACTTGTCCTGAGACTACGCGGTTTTCTGTAAAGCACAGAAGAAGCTTGATTCATGAAATTTCCTTACTGATGGTAAAAAGTAGCTTTATTCTGCCTAGTAAATAGGAGGAAAAAAGATTCAGCACTTTAAAATGACTGTGTGAAAGGAATTGTTGCGTTATATTTTTTTCACTTTTGTTGTTTTTAATATTTTACCTTCTATGATCTTTTCCAGTACGAAGTTTTTGAATTATGAAGCGTCGAGTTACTAACTCCCAACTTAACTACCTCTTACACATCTTTTAAATATATCTGCCCCGTTTCAGCAAAAAAAAACATGAACTACAAATGGAATAATTTGCTGCATCACTTGCGCGCGTACTTCAAAGAATTGCGGTTCAAAGATACGGTTCTGTTTCTATGTAAAAACGCTCTTGCCGGTCTTTTGCGTATTGCAGTAATTGAAAACTTTCTGTGGTAGAAGTATCTTTCATATGCAGGTAAGATAAAGGTTCAAGTATCCTCGTCAGGAAGTTCTGTGTGTTTATCTTTAGCTTCCGTTTAGATTTTTGGCATCAAATGGTTTTCTAAATTAATGAAAGCACAATCGCAGTGTAGACCCTACCTTTTCGCGCAGTCCTTTCGCTGTAATATCTGCGGTGATGAATATCCGTATGATTATTTTGGCAAGCATCCACCGTATGAAACGGATTGTTTTTGCTTTTTGGAAGAAGTTTACTGTCTTCGAGATAGCTATCCCAAATTTGAAGGCACAGAGCAAGGTGAAAACTCTCTTAATATATCTTCTTTTGCCACATCTGTGAACGAGAAAGTCCCTTCTTTTCGCAAGCGACATCCGTTGCTCCCGCGCAGGAGTCTTTGCGTAGGTGGTCACTGTTCGCTATGTAGGCGTGTGGTTTGCGAATCGGAGTTATGCCATCTATTTTACAGAGAAAGGTTTTGCCGGGACTGTTTGAGAATACATCAGCAGAAACTTCAATTCCCAGAGACAATTCGTATGGAAATTCAGCGACTTCTGAAGATACAGTAAGTTTAAAAACTTTGTAGAGACCATCATAAATTAGAATTTTGATACTCTTGTACTGACGTGTTGTTGTCGATGGAATTATGTGACCGAAGTAGTTCAGCTGACCTCTAGTTTCGCATTTTTCTGGAATTAATGTGGTTTAATCTAATGCCTTTGTTGGACTAATTGAATAGAGAAATAGAATAGTTTTTTATATTCATGGCACCTAATACCCTCAAACATACATCGAAATAATCAAGGAAAAATTTGCATCACTTGTGCTGCAGGAAATATTAGGGGGGTTTTCTTACTCGAAAACCTTACATAGAATGTAAACTATTTGAGCACAGATGATAGGAATGGTCTCTTCTTAGAGCAAAGATATATTTACAATGTTGTACTTCTTATGTTTTGCCCGCTATCAAGGATTTCTACTCGTAATAATGTAGTCTTATTCTTTTTCAACTACAGATTTCCCAGGAGTCCGTAGGCTGCTTACAAAATCGAACCCAACAAGCCATTTCTTCTGTCTCATCAAACATTACTAATTTCCCTCAACAAAGCATCGTCTATTTGGAAATTCCTAATGTTTCTGAAGAACACACAACTTCTGCAACGAATCTAGTTGCCAGAAAGCTCATTACATGTGATATGGCAGAAACGGAACACATAGAACAACCGTGTACATCTGCTTTTAATGAAAACAATACTAATACTACTGATCCTAATGTTAATGCTAGTCTTATGAAATCCGATGTTGTGGAGAGGTATAAGAAATTTTGGAAAACTGCTTGCACTCCCAAAAAAACTGGAAAAAATTTTGCGAACCAGCCATCTACCACTAGTCAAGATGGACGTCATTTTGCTGAGAATCAGCATATACATTTAGGTGAGTTTAATGCATTTCACATGGAATTCTACTGAGTCATGGGTTAAGTGTGGAATAAAGGAATTGTAACACATTTTACTTCTTTGTCGCAAAAAGTAATTAAAGTTTTTGGTTTTTTAATTATTTCTTTGTAAGAAACAAAGAAATTAAGTTATTTCGCTAGGATTTACAGGTATCCTTTGCAGAAGTATGAATTTGTTCGTTCAAAGGGCTTGCGTAGTCCTTACTCTATGTAGCATGTTGGTATCGATGATATTCAATAATATTTTTATTTCGAATATATGAACATACTATGGTATACTTTCTATTATCAGAATGTAGTATGGCTGTATGCAGATATTTGTATTGGTGCCTTCGACGTGCATGGAAAGTTACCAGATGTTCATGAGTTAGCGGACAAAGGGATTACTTGCGTGGACACTGAATGGGACTTGGATGCACCGGTAGGGTTGTAAAAAGAATTTCAAGTGAAAGAGCGAATTGTGTTTAAAGCAGGGTGAAAATGAAGGGGACCAGCACACGGAAGTGACTTTTATAATATCAAAAATTTATCTTCTCTTGACGTTTTCGCTGTTGTCTTTTACCAGAAATCAGCAACAACCGAATGTGAATTAAACCCTTCGCCTTTCGATCCTATTTCTGTGCTACACAACTGCATAGATGAAAAATATCCATCAAACTTAATACAGGAATTGTCAAGTGGTAGTGAAACGAGTGATGCAGGTGGCGACGAAGTTTAGAAAAACATGCTTGTTTAGAGTCTACTTGGACATCTTAACTTCAAAGAATTTTTGAAGAACATTTACACATTATCTCAATCTGAGAGGTTGTTAACTTTCAAGTCTTTCTTTATGCGATTCGTTATCTTCGTACATTGTTCGGAATGCTTGAATTTTCTGTGTTTTCTTTTTCATATGTTGATGATATGATGACTGCTCCGCAGTCCTAATGAAATCGAATTTGTTTCAGTTGGAAAAATGCGATTAATTAAGCGTCTCGCTATGTTTTACTAAAAATTGCGTACTGTCACGAGTTTTTGTATATAAATAATGTTTTCTTCCCTTATAAATAATGTCAAGCTGTAAGCTTCTCAATTTTTACTTCTTTTTCAAGCATAGAAACTTATGGATTTTTTCCAAATCTATTCCTTATATTAACATTTAACTAAAGAACTGAATGCAAGATTCATGTGCAGAAGGTGCGCGTTGCTTACCCTGTCTAATGCATTGATAGTTATCGCGTTAAATAAATCTATGTATGTTGGTAAGAGCATCAGTTACGAGAGTAACTGGTACAAGTTTTAGCATAAAAAATTCGAGCAAACTCTTTAAAATAAGCCCCAAAATTACTAGGAGATAGTTAAAATACGTAAAAATCGAATTCTCCCACATTGAAACGAAGGAGGAAAGGGAACAAATCGCTTGTGGTTACACGTTTGACAATAATGGACACGGAGCTTAGTAAATGATTCCTGCTGCGATTTCAGTGACACGCTTAACAGGAATAAGTCTAATGAAATCGCCTGATCGATAAGGTAGGATACCATGCAAAGAACAGAAAAATAACTCACATGCCACTGTAGCCAAACAGACGCAAATGTAGGCTGCTTTTTGAAGGAAGAATGAACTTCCAGTTTGGGCTTGTTCAAAAGGTCTAAATACATCAGTAACTTTTATGAATCCTTGCAGGGAACTTGAGAGTGCATACAAAATGAGAACAGTCGAAAAAATGCTTTCTCCACCGAAAAAAAAGAGCATGATAAATTGCATCATAACAGCCTTTATGGGGATTAATGTTGCATGCCATGCAGCAGCGGAAACTGTAGCGTTACGTTGTTGAGCATCATTAGAGGCAACTGATTTTGTGTGAGTAGAGAGCGAAGCCTGAGTTGAAAGAAATGAGTAGGGATTGGGAAGAGCTTTCATGGATACGTTGGAGCTATCGCGAGAAATATGCAAATTGAAATGCCAGTTAGTCGCTCTCATTGCGCCAATAGAACACTTTGATGTGGAAGTTGGAGCCATATCTGAAGGTTTTATTGGCGGACGCACATTTAGTTTTAAATCAGACGACGCCAGGAAAACGAGAAAACTTTGAATTTACAAAAGTATAGAAAGAAAGTAAATATTGGGCATTTAATAAGGGAAACAGCGCTTTACAGAAGAAGTACTCACTAATATGAACTGCAAACAATGGAAATGAGCGCATGAATAAACAATGCTGGTCATAACATTGTGGTGACACTAGAAAGATCCCGAAAATAGAGTAATGCAAGGGCAACCAAAAGTTTACGCAAAAATATAAAAGACACCCTAGAAACAACTTTTTGGTTAATCAGACATTACATTACTTATTGATGAGCAATGAAATACTTCAAAGAAGTAGAATTCCTCTGAAATGACGATAAAAGATACAAAATATTTATGTAATAGATATAAAATTTTTATATGAAATAGAACAATAACTGAAAATTTCAAATTTAGAATTATGTGTAAGATGATATACCCGGAACTTAACACGGCTTCAGAGATCGTATCGCTCGAAAGCAAATGATAAAAAGAAACTTAATTTTAATCTTAATCTATAGGCAAAATTCATCTAAGTAGACGTTAGGATTGAAAGAAAAGATTTTGTAAGTTCGTATGAGCTGTACCGACGCTTTTTACCGTGAAGGCCAATCGCAACTCAATAAACAAAAGAAAACAAAAAGGTTACGCAATGTAACAACTAAGAAAAGTTATCAGAACGAAAACTTGTAGTAAAAACTATTGTAGAGAAACAATTCAATAAAACAAGATAAACAACTTTGTAAAAGGTAAACTATTCAGCAAAAGAAATGTAATTCGAAAAAGAATAAAAACAAAAGGTATCAAAGTATAAAAAAAGTGAAAAATCCTTTCTATCTTCTTCTTGAATCCATGTTAACTTCCAATCATGTTCATCTTTCGTTATCGTTGATCCAATCTTAACTTGCGCTTGCTCGCCTTATTGCTTTCCCCGATCGTAGTTCATGCCTAAATTGTCCGGGCATATCATAAGATAAATGTTTGATGGGGACTATGAATACGCCAAAACGTACTGAAAGCTTTATAAGGGCTTATACTTGACTATAATTGTAAAAATTCAATGCAAGTGTCCTAAAAAATATGAAAAATACGCTTTATCAAGCGCGAACACCTTACAAGTTTTACAAAATGTGACTAAGTCACCAAATTGAATTGGGAATCTTGTTTGTTAAACTATAGGGTAAAATAAAAACAAATTTTTAACGGTTGTTGTTCTTGTATGGACTCATATTATAAAATATTTTGTAACAATTGTAATTCATCAACATATATTTTATTTTTCATTTTCTTTAAATTGCACAATATTCTACAATCAGCACATATCACGTTTGGGTGACGAAAACGAGATGAGATTTATATTATCGCATCTCAATAGGGCAACTGCTGTAACTTTGCTGCCCTAATTCCATGAAATGTGTATACTTAACTGTACCGCGTTGACAGGGCTAGGACTACTACTAGTCTTTTCACTGTAGGTATTTTTATTTAAGTATTAGTTTATATTTATCCTTTCTTTACTTTTCTTTGTAAGTAAATGAATATGTGTACAAGTCACCCTTACCTTTAAGTTCTTGTATTACTCCTTTATTGTCAAAAGAGCAAAGAGTAAATTCTATGAATACTGATTATTAGAGTAGCGTAGTGTAATCTCATCAACCGCGTGGTAATGTAATCTCATCGATCCTGTGATTTTGAAATAGCGTAGAGTAAGTTTTAACATTTCAAATCATCCTAATGGTCTCGACATTAGCTAATAAGCAAACCCTTATGTTTACCAATCCTACCTCACTAATTAAATGCAGTAGCCGAAATCAACACTACGACTGATAAAACGTAAATAAATGCATAGCATAACCTCACATTGACACACCACGTTCAAACATTTGACAATTTTTAAAATAAATCTTGGTTTGATTCTAATAGATACATTTTTAATTAAAATTTACACGGGCGAAACTTAATTGCTATAAATAAAGGGCAAAGTAAGATATGAACAAAGTTTACACGATTGGAAATGAGAGCAACTGAACCATTCTAGTGTGTACTCAAAACAAGACTAATGCTTTAACAATTGATTCACAGCAGCAATTTTCTTCTTCGGTTAAAATACATCACAAAATTCGTGTGTGTACGGTATTTACACTGTTATCAAAGGTTGTCTTTGGAATTATTTCTGGCAAAAAAATTTTGCACCAAAATACGCTTCTGTTTTGCTCAACAACTCTCTATTTTACAATGTCATTCTTACACGTGGGAAATGTGAAGAATCTAATTGCGTGCTTCCAATTAATAATGTCGAAGGTAGGCCGATTAATTCATTCAACACTTGCTTGCGGAAAGGAAAGAACTAGAGCTGTACAAGCAATTACTACGATAAGATTTAACTCTTCTCTTTTCACTTATAAAAAAAGTGCCTGTACAAAACCTAGACTGGCAAGACAATTTGTTTTTCTGTCCTAACTATTATCTACCTTGAAAATAAAATAAAAAGTGTATTACTTCTCTGTTAACTTATAAATTCTTTCATTCTAGACTAACATGACATAAAAGGATATAGTAATCTAAGTATTTTCAGGTTTTAAAGGGGTTAATGGAATGCTTGTTAGTTGAACTAAGCTTTTTCTGTTCAGGTTGCCAGTCAACCAAAGTTATGCTACTGTGAAAATAAGTTAAATCATCAAGCCATTTAGGATTACAATGCGAAATAATTAAAACGCCATGGTCAAAACGTTTGCATTGATACACATTTATGTACGCTAGCCTTGTTCCTACAAACACAATGGATTATCCATTCAATTACTATAATGTAATATAAACCGAAACCGTATTTCAATATAATCCCTAAGCGACATTTGAGTGGTCGTTTCTATCTCATAGAAATCAATCTGATATCTGCAGCAAGGTTATTGTATTTTTTTTCCACTTGCATTGGGAGTTTTCTTTGTTTTGCCATCATTTCAATATAAGTAACAAAATGAGAAAAAAATTTGAATATCGACTTTTGCGTTGATTCTGCTTGATTTTTATGTAATAAAGTTGTTTAGAGGTAAAGTAGGAACTCAGTAAATTTCATAATGATTGCAAGCTTGCTCACGTCAATTTAAAAAGACTTATTTAACGAAGAGTTAGTAAAGCATTCTACAAATTGGTTTCAGCAAAAAAATAATTATGAAAGAAGCTTTCTTGGTGAATGCTTTATTTTAAGAAAAATTGGTATTTATCCCCCCTCAGTAAACTTAAGTAGTTTTAGCTTTTAGTCTCGTTTTGGCGTTGTTGTCGTATTACTTGAAAGCACACTTGCATTATAGTTCAGAAATCTGTTGCCTTTTCATGCGCCGCTACATCCCAAAAAGTTTTCGAAGGTATCACAAGCGACTCAAATCAGTTTTTTTGTAAACCATAACTTTAATGCAGGGGATTATGTGAAGCATACAATGCAAAGAACCACAGCTTTCCTATATTAAGTTGAAAAACTTATGCATGTTACTACATCATCCCCCACTGTTACATTATGCATTTTCTATTTGTGTAAGATGAAAAGAAAAATACAGGTCAGTAGATTTCTTCATAATGGTTTTTGTAGTGCTCTAAAAACCCTTTCAAATTCTTCGAAGTTTCAAAATTCAAATATTTTATTGGTCTAACCTTCAGCTCAGTAGAAATATTTTGAAATTTCAAGTAACTTCTTTATTCGTGTTTTTCTTATAAAATTAGATAGACAAGGTGGCAATTGATAAGAGTGAAGGAAACTACTAGTACTTTTAGAATAATTATCAGGCTTAAAGGCTATAGAGGAGGCCAAAGTTTCCAAAACACCTTTTTTAAGTTTGAAAGTTACCATTGCGAATTAAACTGAGGATGATTCTAGTTTTTTTAACTCTATATAACTATTGTTACAATTTTAGGGACGATTTCTTTTCACATAGGCATAAGACGTAATTATAGAATAAGACATACGTGCATTAAATTTTAGCCAAAGTCCTGTACTTTAGAAATATGGCATTGTCTTAAGATAAAATACAAAAGTGATGCTCCATTTGTTTCCAAGACGAAAATGACTTGGTAGTACTGCTTCTACTATATTTCTAAAAGTTCAATACTTATTTTGTTTAATCTTCTCTTCTATTATTTTTTAAAAGTCAACAATGTAAATCAGTGTGCAGATTAGTTTATTTTGCGAAATTACTTAAACATAGAAAAATAGCAAAACTATACTAAAAATATCCTAGTATAAACAAACTATTTACAAACTTCACGATTTTTTGCTTGAAAGAAACCAAAAACTTCTTTTGATGCACACCAATCGGCTTTTCCTATCGCTAGAAGCGCGTTAATACTTGTAACATGAGTGTGTAACGTATCGGATATATTTCCTGTGTCTAAAAAACACGCAAAGATGTTGAAAAGCATTGTAAAAATTATCCAGTCCCCTAACAGAGAGTTAAAATGATGACTAATACATTTTCTTTAAAGTTGGTATTGTAAATCCCAATGTTACCTTTTTGAAACAGTAGCACTTTCGAGTTGAGTGCGAGTTTCGCAACGTAATACGAGTATAAAAAAAAAGCGAAGGCCAGAGCATATATTTTACTACTTTAAATTGTGGGATTATTTTACATCGAATGTATTAAAAACTAAATTTGCATAGTTCATATACACTCTCTTACCAGTTAAGTATCTAACCATGACATGTGGGCAGAAATTGTTATGTATGTCTCGTTGATTGCTCTGTTGGCACTCCCTCTGAGGTAGTGCCTGATGCTCAACTGCAGCTCCAAACTTGAGAAATTCATTCTCCGAAACTGAAAACGCTTCACTAGAAACATCTTTACTTAAATTTAAAAAATTTTGTGCGCTGTCCTTTGAGCAAATTTCCTTGCTACAATCATTTTGCCATTGCGAAAAAAGTAAACACACTTTCGAAGGTAGAACTTTTTCTGAAAAATTAAAGGAAGCGTAGGTATCGATGATACAGAATGGTCATTGTGAGCTCATTTTTACCACGCAATGCAAAGTAAGTTTTTCAATATTTAATCATGCCAATCAAATACTCAATTCCAATGTTCGTGTTGTAAAAAAGTAGCACGTATAAAGTCTGGATCCTCAAAGTAGAAGCAATACTCGCAAGTCAAAACATTGTAGTGTGACATTTAGGCTTGCCTTAAATTTTCTTCTAGCAAAGACGAAATGCTAATTTATGAAATATATATGCTTGTCAATACGAATAATCGTTCAAGCAAAATCTTACCTAACAAGGCTGATTGGTTACATATAGATTGGTCCTGCGAGTTTAAATTATCCACTGCCTCGTTCCAACCGCAGGTGGTTAAGGATTTATTCCATTTATCATTCTCTACAAAAATTGCTTGCATGCCATCCATTTCTTTATGAAATGCATTATCACTCGCTTCATTTCCTGACAGAGTTGTCACAAGTGTATTGCTTGCACAGTTGCGTAGCATCTGCTTGAAATTTTCATTATTTTACAATCAAAAATGTTGTACTGTGAAACAAACCGTTAGTCGAATAACGGATATACCCGGCCTCGCCACAACTTCTCCTTTTGGAATACAGCATTCCTTTTGATGGTGTTCTGCGCTTCACCTCGTTCAGCTTAGGAGATTTATTCAATGTTTCGCTGCCTATAGTCATTTAAAAAATGGCACTTCGTACTTGGCTTTATGCGCTAGAATGGCATTCATTGTTTAGATTCAATAAACAAATAGATTCTACCTCTAGTAAAATTTTGAATTGGTTTCAGATGAAATGCCGAATGTTCCAAAGAAGTTAACGTGCTGGAATACAGCTTACGCTTCGCACAACATTCATTTTCGCTTTTAAACATTTGCTGAAGTTCCTCAGGTGTAAACGTTCTGAGCCATTTGGGTGGGCGCCCTCGTTTTTTTTTAAATTGCATGTACAAGACCGGGTCATTTTTTTCAACTTTTGAGTTAAAAGGTCCTCTATTGCAATACTCCTGTGCATTGTCTGTAGTTTTATTGCAAGGAATTTCCCCTTGTGGAAAATGAGTTATTGTTTTTTGTTTCGATTCCTGCGTACGCATGAAGCAATGCTTCTTTCTTAGCTAGGTAGAAATACGCAAAACAAAAAATTGATCTGCAAAGCATTTATGGCGAGCATTGCAAATGTTTCATGCAATGAGCAGAAAAGGCGTTTATATATGATTAAGTAATCCTGCACTTATAATGAAGCCGAAAAGTGCAAGCTTAGCGAGTCCTCCATGCTGAAAAACCAAAACGACGATACCTAATAACCTTAATTCTCTTTTATAGCGAAATATATGCATAACATTAAATATGTAAGTTTAGTGAAACTTTTCAGCTACCTGTAACCCCTTGTGTTTTTTATTGTCTACTCTGTTAAATGAGAGAAAATTCTGCATTGTTTGTTCATTTCTTCTGTTTCGTCGTTTTTTCGGTTTCATAGTATGCAGAGCAAGAGTATTTGCTGTTTCTGTAGCTAAAGCGGCATTTACAGAAGAGTTAATACCATGCATCTCTCTTCTTTGCTGCCTCAAAACACATTCTTCGTTCTCATTCTGAGAACGAGGGAAGCTATGGTTCCCGCGTGCTGCTTCTTCGTCGCAATACTTTTTATCACTATCTTCAAAAAGAAACAGAGAACGATGCATGCTATGTTGAGCACATTCTTCGTGGTTACTTGCTTCCTGTTGCCAATAAGAAGCGGAGAGCGATTCAAAAAACGATCCATCTGGTTGTTCTAAAGTAGAAACCTTTGTTCGTGGAGAGTTTGCCGATTGATTGCTACTCGTAGTTGCATAGAGCTCTTGTAGTTCTATCGGCGATAGCGATGGCTGATCTTCTTGCTTGTGATGCTTCTTTCCCTTTGCAACCGAATGTGGAATTCCATTCTTTAATGAGGCCCAGGGATCGAGAAAATCATGTGGAAGTCGATGTGTAGTATTAATGAAACTTTTTGACTCGTTTGCCATTCTCCAACATTCATCGATTCCGTATTTCTGTCGTGCAAGTAACCAAATATTCCGTATATTCTCTAATTCCTATTGATTTTAGGCCATGGCATAGTATTGTTTTTCTAATCTAAAGCAACTTTTCAAAGTAGAGAAAAGGAAAAACGTAGGAAGAACCCAATCAACACATTACTTAGTCCAATTTCATAGAGTTGCTATTAGATGGTACATTAATAGAATGCAACACATAAACTGTTCTTCTAAACTCGCCTACTTATCTTGCAGAAAAAAACAGAGCTTACCCCTATAGAAAAAGACTTTTGATGCCTGTTACTTTCACCACCACCCCTTACACGATAAACCAGCCTGATTTCCTGCAAAATAAAGAAAAGCAGTAAGTAGCAAATATTTTGTCTATAACTGAAATCACTTTTCAACTTCCTGCTGTCTTAGGGCAAGGCTTAACTTTCAAGCTATATTAATTTATGCGCATGTGATAAAGCAGGTACGAAAAAATTAGTCTCCTATCAAAAGCAGCAATCAATCAAACACTTTATAAGCCACCAGCCACCATATATTGATGGACATTTGGTAGATTGTATTCATATCATAATCATCATTTTCGTACACATTTTGCATTTCAGCTTAACCGTATTTTGGCCTAGAAAAGATTGCAACTTTCATACATGGTATATATATCAGAAAAAAATATGAGTAAAAGGTTTTGGCACAAACATCTTTGTTCCCAGGTTTGTAGATATGCGTCGCTTCCGCGTAAAGAGGCATGATTGGGGCTTTTATATTTGCACCTGTAGCAACGAAAAGAGATACCAAATAAGTTAGAAAATGGTATCTGTATTGGCTGTAGCGAGAATATTTTTGCATTTGCAAAAAAGAAAACAGTGCCACAAAAAATAGTCTAAAAATAACGGCAATTAACTCATGTACATCTGACAACATATCCTGGAATATCTCTTGAAGGCCGGATGCTCATGTTTTTGTACAAGGTTAACAGTCGAATCGGATGTGTCATTGACCAATATACAAAGTAACATACGAAACTATGAAGCTTAATTTTTTAGTATCTTGTCTTTATTTTGTACCTATGAATTCATCCTTGCTGGTTTCAATATCCTACAACTTAGAAAAGAAGCTTGCTTTCTCAGGTATGAATATCCCATGTGTAAATTTGTTAAGTAGAGATTTTTTTTCTAATGAGAAACTTGCTATACCTAGAATACATCAATTACTTTTTCATTGAGTTGTACAAAGAGATCATGAAAGAATAACTCAACTATGTAACGGTAGCACAAGGGTTGAAAAGAGGAAAATGGTAAGATGGTGTTTGAGAAAAGTATAACTAGAATCTTTGATGAATTTCCTAGTTTCTTTACAAGATCCAATTACTGTGCATCTTCTTCATGTTAGAAAACAAACATTCATTGAAGATCATCAGGTTCTTTCTATTTAAAATATGTTACGGGTAAGGCAATGCAGGCGAAGCAATACTAGTGATTTTCATCTATTTAGATATTCTAGCTTCTGTGCAACAAGAAGTTCAGCATTTTTAGATTTCAGAACTCGAAAAACCTAAATATTGAAGAGTAAAAGTTGCTGTAAAGGTGGAAGTAATGAAACACTTTACAAAGTAAAGGGGAATGAGAGGAAATTGAATAGCACAGTTTGCCTCACGCCACAGCCTTTAAACAGAGCAAGCTTCATCAGGAATCTCAGGGGCGTTGAATTGGAATACAGAGCAGCGCATAATGATGAATTAAGATAGGAACTCCATTATGGATTATAAAATTATTAAAAAGTTTGAAAACAAATAGACAAACAGATTTTGAAAATTTTTCGGCAAAACTGGCCATCTCTTATGATAGGAACATATTTTCAGAAACCTTGCACTTGAAGAAGATTTAAACCCTTACGGACAAGTGCAAGAAATTTTGTTTGACAAAGTATTATTGCCTTCGTAACCTTCGCATTTTTCTTAATAAATAGGGGTAAATGGGCATTCTGTATGCAGCTATGAATTAAAATTCTTGTATTAGCGGAGTTATGTAGAGTGGCGTACAATTAATGATAGCTATCTCCACATTCATTGATCATACACGAAAAACGATTAGCTTCTGCCCTATAAGGTCATAAAGGAATGCACTTTGCTGAATACTCTACCTTTAACAGTAATGTAATTCGCTCTTCAAACAGTATTGACCTATGTACAATTTAAAGAAAATTTACTGTACTGGTGACAAGGAATCATTCAGAGTGTTGGACAATTCTTTTAAATGCATTATCTATGAATACAACTTTAGGAAAATAAAAGCAATTTCTAACTATCTATTGTGATTATAAAAGTAATAAGCTGCAGCATGCAATTGCAGAGCATGCCCTTTTGATAAGATAGTTTCAGATTCTTCACATGTTTATGCACTGAAAGTGTTGCCAACTTTTTTCCTGTAGTCTGCCAAATTTTGTGACAAGTTGAAATTTAGTGCAATTTTAATGCACATGCTGCTAAATTTTTAATTTTGTTTGTGAGTTCATCTCCAATTTAAATTTGCTGCTATTTTGATGCTTCCAAGAAATGGAAAAGATCACAGTATTCTTAGACCTGGCACATCAAATCTTCGCGCATGTGACCATTGCACACCTCTTTTAAATGACACTTCGCTGCTACATGTGAAAAGTAGCTGCAAATGATCTTACTTGAAAAGGCATAGAAGAAAGAAAAAAATACATAAAAAGCACCTTCCTAATGTTCGCAATTACGTCAAGGTCTCCCCTATCAACTTTACTGCAATGCTAAAAACTCTGCTTTCACGCTAGGGATTTGAGTGGATCCATTCATTGCATTTTATTTCCAAGAATAAAGATATACTCTGCGAATATATCACAACAGCACCTTCTACTTGTGTGGAGTGTTGGTCTTTCTGTGTAATTTCACTAGATATAAGTAGAGCCCCCACAAAAATTTTTTCTGTGTTTCCACAAACTTTTTGTTACCATTTTTTATTTTTGTAGCATTTTCGCATTCCCGAAGTGTACGATTATGATTCAACTTTTAGCTGAAATGAATATAAAATATTTGCCCACTTTCGCAGTATATGCTGAATGCTTACAAGCATCTTTGTTATTTTTTTGTAGCTATGTGCATCTAATAAACTATTGCATAGCCCAAGGTAACAAGTTCACATTACTCCACATCCTATTACCGTTGCTTTACTGCACCTAAGTACAAATGTCAACAAAGGTTAACCACAAGCAACGTTTACGAAGATACAACTTTGTTACTTAGCTGAACGATTATGATGATTATTCGGCCAATTATTTTTCTTAGATTTACTATTGCTATTTTCCAATTGGATGATTTCTACGTTTATTTATTCTCTTATACCTACGAATAGATATTTCGATTACAAGTTTTACTTTTTCTTTTTGGTTGCTTTGTGTGAAACGTTCAATTTTCTTTTGTGTAGTGATTTGCAGTTGGCTTTCACGAGTAAGGAGCATTGGTAGAGCTCATTACAAATTCTATAGTTATATTTAACTCATCATTAGATAATTTCAGCGATTTCCATAAATTAATTTACCTTAGAATGTATTCAAAGCCTTGTTATCCTATAAATGGCCTAGACTCCATTCTCTCTTAAAGCCGTTCTTTGGTTGCATCAGATATAAGATAAACTTATTTCAAACACCTCAAACTCCTTAATAATCATTGCTTCTATCTCTTACTGCTACGAATAGATTCTATTTTCGAATCGGCTGTTTTTCTTATCCAACTGCCAACGTGATTTTTTCCAGTGAAAGTTTAGCAGTAAAGGAGCGTTTTGTGCATTGGTTTGTTTCTTTTGTTTTTCTCTTTTTCGGGAAAGTATGGTTGCCTGGCTTTATGAGACGGAGATTCTGCTTGATCTTCCTACTTCTACCCTAAGAATATTTCAAAGTAATCCTTTTGTATGTGTCGAAAAGACAAAGTAATTTATTTGTTTCTAGCATGATGCTTGGGATTCTAATTCAGCAAGATATCCGTGCTATAGCTTGTTGAAAGAGTGTTTAAGTATCAATACCGATTAACGTCCAGTCTACCGCACGTCTTGTTTTTCATTTCCTTTTCTTAGCAGCAAGAAGCCTCCTCTGCCACGAGAGAAGGCTCTATGTTGCTTGCTTCAACACGGGGATCCACGCAAATCTAGTTTCAATTTAACAGCAGAAGTGCGTGGGATACAGAAGAATTTGCTACATTGAAAACTGTTCAGTGAACGAAATAGCAAAAATAGCTGTTCAATGATTTTCAATGTAGCGTCGAATGTAAGATATGGAAGAAATGACACAAATTGTACGATTTCTTTTTCTCCAAAACCGAAACCACATCGTATAAGCAGTTGCGTTCCGATGTCCAAAATGCAGGCTTTTGGATGGAAACGGCTTTTTGCTCCCTTCTTTTTTCACACACTTATGTTTTGTTTTTATCATATCGCCCAGCATTCTAGTTTAAACTTAGTTTTTTTTAATGTGACTGCAAAAATGGTGATGAGGAAGAATCAAGCACCCCGTACAATTTGCGGCCGTGTATCTCGAACTGGCAAACATGGAACACTTGTTTCGAAGAGAAAATACAATTGTACCGATGCCATTTCCAAATGCTTTCTACTTCGCATTCATTCTGCTTCAAACGAAGAGCGTAGCACAGATTTGAGGAGTTCTGAAACATTTAGTGCATATGCACATATTCCTGTTTCGAAAGCTCACAGCTTTTACAAAAAATGTGGAAAAGTTTTCTTCGGAACTTCATGGCCGGACCCAAGCTCCAACTCTTTGTTTAGTTACTGTGATGAGAAAACAAAATGTAACATTCCAATATCTTCAACTTACAGTTTTCCTGCAACAAGAAACATCACTGTTGGATACAAAATTTCAATGCCCCTGTCTGCATTAATGATGAGGAAAATGCTACCGGCGGTACTACGTAGGCCAAATTTTCTGCACTTACGCAATTTTGTTGTTAGAGTTTACTGTAAGCCTGTTCCCTTCTATTGGCATTCTATATCTCCTCATCGGCGGAATATTTCGTTGACACCTAGTAAAGTTGGCGTTTGCTCTATTGTCTATTCTAAAAATTTTAATTCAGAGTTGGAGAAGGGTGATTCTGACACTATAGCTGAAGGTAGTAAAAAGGAGAAGAGTAACGGAACTTTCACTGTCCCTACCCCTTCGCGAGATCGGAACTATTTAAGCAATCATCCTTTTGTGAATGCTTCTGAATTTCAGTCGATGATAGATTATGCACTTTCTGACACGAATGATTCTTTATATCGTGCATGGCATATCGAGGAACATGCAGATCAGCAAAACCAACATGTTTCTAACATTTCGGATGGCATTGAGGATACTGGCGAAATAGAGATGTCAATGATGATGAATGAATGAACATTAAGTTTTTTTATTAGGTACTCTTAAGTTTTGCCATCCTGGATAGGTGAGACTATTGAAAATGGAGTTTCCTTTGTATTTAAGTGTTGACTCAACGCTATTCCAGTAAACTGAGCTTTTCATGGTTATTTTAATCTTTATGAAAGGAGAGTTTGCTCTCCTCGTCCTATCTTTTTTCAGCTTGTCTGAAATCATCTTAACCTTATATCTCTTGAATACCAAGCTTTTTATTCGGGAGGTTTGTAGTTGAAAAGTAGCAATTCTGATTGTTAATTACTTGTTGTTTCAATTAAGCACTATGCAACGATGCGACCTCTTTGTATGATTGAATTACTGTGAAAACTCTAAAAGTATCTAGCGTTTTAACGAGAACGCCTTGAGCGAGAACAGGTAGTTTACTCTCTGATTGCTTGATGCATTGCATGTTACTACAATTTTTGTTGGGGTGATGCTCAATTTTTTTACGCTTTTTGTACTGCTTGTTTTTCCGCAGGAACTGGATTCAATTTGGCATGAAATTTGGAGCTCTTTAGTAGCTTTGTGCCATTCTTTTTTAAGGATTTATGTATAAGTTACGTACTTGCAGCAACTGCTCTTCCGCAGAAATTTATAAACGCTGAACGTTTAATTTTTCAGCCTCAACTTACTGTTATGATAGATTGTTCTGCGTACTTGCTTAGCTTAATTTATTCAATGTTTATGAAAATGGTTTACATTACCAAGTAACTCGTCAGATTTGTTTTGTATAGGTTACATCCATAAAATTGATAATTTAATGATTAGGTGCACTATCGAATCAAAAGTTTGCGCAGATACAAAGTAAAAAATGGATAAGTAGCAATAGCTTGTTTTATTATTGTAATCAAAATGCTCGCGGATGTGCATGCTGTAGATCGCAAAGAAAGTTTTTCATCATGAGCCAGTCAGTCGTCATGTATACTTATCCTATTGCAAATCATTTACTAGGCAGCAAATTTAATATAGTTACGTGTTTTCTATCGTGATACATACCATATCGAAGAGAATAGGGACTCCACTAAAGCAAAGGTGGGGTAGCTTAACAGATAGACGTTTGTATGTCGAATGAACTTAAAATGTTTTCCCCCCAAATTTAATTCTGACATGCACGACAATTCAAATACTACCCGGAGGGCTTAGTTTCACCTTTAATGGAAGAGTTTATGCTGACCAGAAGCATTCTAGTTGAAATAGGTGTTGCTCAAGCATCCCTCACCAAAATCATGGGTTTCAAAGGATTTTCAAGAAATGCGCGTAGGGGAATCCGCAATATTTTTATGATGAAAGGATCAGTATTACTCGAAATTTTCCGTGCGCCCCACTCCCCCCCTTCCCCTTTTTATATGGGAGGTGGTGCATCTCACCTTAAATTTCGTTCGTGCTACTATGTTTCAATTTATTGTACGCGCATATAGCATTCCAAAATTTTACCTTTTGGCAACGGCAAGCTCTGGTGGGAAATTGGTTTCTTATATAACTCAACTTTCATCCAATGTTGTTGCATGGTGGAAGCAATAAACATACCTGTCTCATTGCATACCTTTTTTCCGTTCAGTTTACTTTACTTTCTCCAAATGCAAATTTTTTACCATTTTTAGATTATAATAACTAGTTATGAAACTTCAATTCGTGATAAACTTTTGCAAATTTCCAATAAAATATTTTCTGGAAGAGTTCTCACATATTTTGCCGCGTCCCCGTCTCAGATGCAAAAATCACTTGGCTGTTGCATTGAAACACTCAAGCTGTAGAAAAAGAGTCTCACTGGAACTAATTTTTTGCCGTCGCATTTACTTAGGTCAGGAAATAATTTTTTGGAATCTGAAATTCTTCGGTAGCTCGGTTCTGTCATTGTTTTTAGTGAAATCTAATCTGTTGAGTATTCCGTGCAAAGTGGGAGCCATGCTCAAAAGTGTATTAGAAAAACCTAGGATTGCTTGAATGTGGCAAGTTACAACAAGAACTAAATGGAAGATTTCAAAGTAAAATATTGATGGTTACGTAACACATAAATCTCTACTTGAAGAGGGTTTGGTGCCTGTCTATAAGCAAAAATTTTGAATCAGAATCATTCGTGACACTTTAAACTACGAAAATCATAAATACAAAAATAATTAGAACCGAACGTCTAAAGCAATACGATAGTCTTACCTAGATTCCTAGTATGAGTAGCTAAGCAGCTTTATTGCGAGCAATGAAAAAATGTGTTGGCTGAGTGCGAAAAACCTCTACAACATACCAAAACTTTGCTTGATTGTATAAACGAAACAAAGTGAGTATTCCGAATACTGCCCTGCAGATGCTTTCGTTTACATCTAAGCTATCAGTTATGGTAATTCAACATCTTACCATATATTTTTGTATCTACAACTTGTAGCTCTAGAGTAGTTTCAATTTTCAACTTAGCAAGTTTGTGTTGTTAACGTATAATATCACATCTGGGTAATACAATTACAATAATAAAAAAGTAGTTCGTTTTGTTAATTTTGCTGCAGAATCCGTCGATGGAAATTAAAGATTTATTCGAGTACTTACCATAGAGAGATTTGAGCAATACTCCTACCGTCTTACGATCTGCTTGTGGAACCCAGTTAAATGATAACGGGCCTTGGACAATGAATTCTCCCAAACCATCTCTTCTTAACTTATCAAAATCGGAATATGGCACTAGAATTAATATTGCAAAAATAAACAAATTTCAGCAAAGTGATAAAGAAATAAATCAAAAGAATCCTTTTTTGGAAGGGGAGCCAATTAGGATTTGGCTTTACAAGATAAACTTGGTAGGTACCGATTTATTCTTGCAAGTGAATCAAGAAAATAAACAATTGATACTGGATCAAACAGGAACAGTTTTTAGACTGTGTATCTTTGATGGAGATTTTTTAAATATACCTGGTTGCCGCATAGCACCAAGTAAAAATGCATCAAAATACTTTGGGTTTCGCAGCATCGCGTATCATCGCAACCAGCGGGAATCAGATGAACAAACAATTTATCCTCCTATTTCAATCGAGACTTTGGAAAAAAAAAATGTCAGAAATCGCTCAGAGTATGAAAGCGATGTTACCCCCCAGGAGGCAGAGGGACTCGCATGTACAAAAATTACCACAGCTACGATATATGATGTAGCGAATATGAAGAAGCGCTTCCAAGTAGCAGCAGAAAAGCGACATGCTACAAGATTGCAAGTTTCCCCTGTGGAATTAACCAAAACGGAAACATTTTCTCACCCCGGTTTTCTACCTGCCACAATTGAACACAGCGCGGACTATGTCCATGTTTATACAGTATTACCTGTTGAGTCAACCGACTATGTCTCGTTTTATGACTGGTGCCAGGATTCATTTTTATATTGTGATAAAAAAGACAAAAAGTTGTATGTACGGAAAGGAATTAGAAGTAAAACAGCACTTAAAAAATATAAAAAACCTGATGCAAAATCTGTAGAATCACTGCTTGAACAACCTAATCTAATATCTACTTCTTTTTCAGTAGATAATTCTGCGGCTAAAAGCTTGAGCAAAACAAACCATGAATCACAGGTTGAAGAAAAACTTATGCTATGTGAATTCAGACTTATGCGATTGCCGGAGAGCGATTCCACAATAAAGAAAGATAAATTGCAAGAGATGAAACTTTTTCAACAACTGGAATTTTACTACCCAGCAGGTAAGCCTGAACCTCTACAAACGCAAATGGTGTGGGTGGAAACAAATAATTTTAAAAACAAATCCACTCAAAATGCAAAGCAAAATAAATCTTCTGTGATGCATGCACTCCTGTATGAAAATGTGCCAATAGTGCCAGCAGATTCACCAGCTCAAGTGGTGTGTCATCTTGAAACATAGAGTTGAACAAATTTGCAACAGGTGTGGTTTATTTGGTATGGTAATAATATTATACAGGAAGCTTGGCTAAAGACACCAAACAGTTCCTATACTGTTTAACCAAATATTGTACTCCTTTGTTTACCGGAATTAAAGTATTTTATCTAAACCCTATATGGAGTAACTCACCGATGAAATACTTACGTTACAGTTTAGCGACTACACGGGGAAATAAACAGCATTGATGCTGCAGTAACTGTCAATTTTTATCTTTCTTTCAAATTCTACTCTCTGTAGATGCTGCTATTACTTGAAATAAAATGAAAGGAATCAGCGGTAAGAAACAACATAGCTACAGCCCTTCAAAAACCTATGCAAATGGTGCCCTTAATCAGGCCATCGTCTCAACTCTTTCTGGTCTTCTAATGGTCACTTTTTTACGTATTTGGTACCCCACTTTCGTTAATGGATGGACTTTGTACTCAAAACTTAGGGTCAAACTATGTGGTGCAAGTGCTGTATTTTATCTGAATCTACTTTTTACTTTTTTTTTCTCCAAATATAATTTTATGAAATAATATAAAACGACATGGTTTTGAAACTAGATTAGTGTTTCTAAAACGTAAAAATTCCTAGAAACATTTTTTAATAAAAGCCAAATCCGGTGGAAAAAAAGGCTTGTTAATTGTTATTACAAAAATTGTTTAATTTTATTGCTAGACGTTTCGCAGCTATCACTATTTTCCACTGTAGAATTTCGATGTGCCTAGTGGATGTTTCCGTGTGATAAAGCTAAAAGCTTTTCAAAGAAATGGTTGTGCAAAGAAGTACAAAATTTTCTACATTGTAGAATGTTAGGATAAACACACTATGTCCTTATTGCTAGCTAAGATTCTTTTACATGTACTATTTTGAAGCCTACTTTAGTATTTTGTTTCTCGAAATTTCCCCACAGGTAAAGTGAAATTGTTTCAGTGCAGGTGATCTAACCAAACAGCTCATGCCGAAGATTTTACCCTCCATATTTTATTAAGGAAACAATGCTTGTAGCAATAAGTAATAGACAGAAGCATTTCAAAGCAATACATCGTACTAAAATTATTATGAATATAAAACTGAATTTCCTACCTCAAAGGGTTGATAGACATACATCCAGATCATATTTCAGAATAAGTAAAATAGCGTTTCCGAACTGTAACAGTGTTCACAACATTTTTTTTTGATGCTCGCAAGTGCCTTGTACCAACTTTCAATACATTCCTCCTTTAATCGGAAAAATCAGCATAGACAACAAACTCAGTTGCATGGGTGCAAAGATTAAAAAATAAGCTCCTTCTATCACAACAAAAAATTTTTCGTTACAGCTTTCGTTATTCTTTGGTATATATCGATTAATTGTGAGGGTTCTGTATATTTTCGTGCTAAAATAAGAAAAACGATTGTATGACAGAGTGAGGAACATTTCTCATTGCATCTACTCTGCTTGGTTTGCAATTTCTGTAGCAAGAGATAATTTCTTACAATTCCCAACAAGCCCGTTTTTTGGAGATGCGCAAGTAGAGAAAAAAGTGTACTTGAATATTTTTATACGAATAAAAAGTAGGAAATCAAAGGTAGAGGCAGGAGTGGTAGGCAATTTGCAATCATCACAACGTCGATTCACAAATGCTGTGTGATTTACAGGCTTTGCCAGCTTATCCTAATCCGAAGTAGTTGGCCGACAAAGCAACAACAATCTCCGCATTGCGCCGAAAACACCTTGAAACGAATCCAAGACAAAGAATAAATATACCTCGCTACAGATTGTATGCACTTAATGAGAAAGCAAATCTAGGAAATTGGTAGTGTAGGATATTTTTTTAATATTAAATTTCACAGAGCTGGTAACTTCTTTGCGAACGCCCTGTATCAAATGATTCTATCGTACAGCATAAAAATTATGCTCTTTTTTTTACATGTGAAACTACTTTTGCAAAAGCTAAATGTACAGTACAAGGCCAAATAAAGCAGTGAAAAACAGTGGGTCTATGGCGGAGATCCCATAATAACTGTTGTAATCGTAGCAGAACTTCTTCCACCTTCAGTGCTCGTAAATGTTTTATTAAGATTGTGACTATTTTGTGTTCGGAATTGCATCCATCAGCAACATCAATAACTTGGTTTAATTGAAGGGGAACTCTCTCTCGGTAATTGTCAACGCTAAGTCTGATTTGGCAAAAGATAAATATCCAAATAAAAAAATAAGCATACATTGAACAGCAGCAGTGAGATGGTAATACCTAAAAAGTTCTTTCTTATGCAACATTTATACAGTGATCCCAATGGATTCGCTAGCAAGAACTAAAGCAAACAGTATACCTAGGTTTTGTCAAGCTAATAATGGTTCATAGAATTTCTTGGTATTACGCTTGTTTAAAAACAGCTCCGAATTTATTGAAAATGACGGTATTTTAGCATATTTAAACTAGCAAAAATATACAAACGAACAATAGATTACTTCACGCAGTAGAGATTATTTCTATTCCCAGCTGTTTCAGTTAATGATTAGTCGAAAAAGCTTTAAGAGTACAGCGCCTATTTACTAATAGGCTGACTCGAGTACAGTCGCTTCGATTACAACACAAAAATACCTTTTCATAAATATTCAAACGATTGCATTGGCGTTGAACTATTCATGAGAATTATGAGAAGCAAGGGCGATATCGCATGCCATTGGTGTTTTCTCCTCTACATTTTTAGAAGGACAAGAAGCTTTCAATCTATAGCAAACTTCTGAAATCAACTGAAAAAAATACATCAGTAAGCTATGACCTACTCCAAAAAGTATGAGATGCTTTTCAAAGAAAAATCACGGTACAGTAGAATACCACTGCGACACAAAAGTTACTCGGAAATATTTTGACATATCACAAAGAATTAATATATTTCAAATCCATTGTAAAGACAACTGCTCTCATAAAAAAACACATTCAGTTTAAAACACAACAACAAAATATGGTCTAAAGCAAATGAAAAAGGAAAAATTTTTTAAAGGATACCTTTGAGGGAGGGAAATCAGCTGGGTCAATATTTAAAAATGAATAAAGGACTCCAAAAAGATGTGTATACTGTAAACAAACCTCGTAATGTATACATACATTTGAAACTGATTCGAGAAATAGAAAATGCTCCTTTACGAATAGAAATAAAGCACTAGAGTTTTGTGTATTCCGGTGAAATATATTAAATAGAAAGAAACAGGAGATCGATACAACAGCATATAGCAGAAAAAGGAATTCCCACCCTAATTTCTGTTGTAACGTCACAAAATGATACCATTACGGCTAACCTAAAACGGATATTCTTACATACCTTTACTAAAAATATAAAAAATTTCTACTACAGAGAAAATACTCAATTGTGCAGCAGCACTTTGTAAAGAACTAGAAATAAAAGTACACACCTTGGTCATCTCCTTTATAGCCAAAGTTTCATTTTGCGTTATCCGATTAATACATTCAATAAAAACAGAATCGCAATCTTCCCCGTGAAGCTGTGAGATTCCCTTAAATAGATTAGCACCCGACGCAGAGAGTTGATTTGATTTTGAATTTAAAAGAGCATACATATTTTTGCGTAGGGATTCGTTCTCGTAACCATTCTGTAAAATTAAAAGGATAAACTTTTTCTCATCATTCTCTAAAAAAACAAAAAAGAGTTACTGCAGAGAATACAAACTATTTTAAATTGGACCAATGAAAAAAGTGCAATCTAAAGTATTAGCTTTTACAAATTCTTTCAAAACATAACTTATCCCATAAAAATACCACAAAAATCATTTCGGCTAGTAAAAGAGTAGAAATGTCAGCTATTTAAACTACTTTCTGCACCGTAGTTAGTCCACCGCATTGATTTCCTCGCAAAGCCGGCAGAATCTGTGGTAAAATTTCTGCTGTGGGAATTGATTTAAACAATTTAAGACAAACTTCCTATGGATAGCGCAGATTAGAAAAACAATTTATACATTGAAGCCCTCTGCATCAGTAATGATCAATATGTAAGTCCAAGAAAAACTATATTGCAAAAAAACTTCAGATTAGAGTAGCAAAGCTTTCAAATAAAAAAGGGAACCGTAGATTTAATTTTCGCAATCTTTTTCTAGAAATAAAACACGTTCTAATTTCTATATCCAGCTTCAAAATGTCATGCATAGGTTGTAACTCAATCTACAGCAAGCAAATCCTTAATTTCATCAAAAGATAGACACAAGAAACATAGGCTTTGCTATCCTCGTAGATGACTTTCTTTTCAATGCTCATGCATTCATTGCTTTATGTCAAAAGTATGCATAACATGCGAATAAATTGACTTTGTAGAGTTTCCTCCATTCCAAGCTCACCTTCAAGAGTGTTTCCAAAAAGAGGATCATCTTCTGGGACTTCACTCTCATCTCAGCTGAGAATAATGGCCATTTTTTCTCAAATTCAGCGCCCAATCGATCGTAAAGATCCTAGACAAGAAATGAAGCAGCACAGTTTCTTCTAGAAATCTTATTCAACAAGTAACAAAAACTCCCCTCGCTTCTGCTTCTAAATAATACATCTCTATGAAACCAAACACTAATCGTATCTAAACAAAAGACAAATATGAAATAAATAATTTTCATTTTCTCTTTCAGTAGCTGAATGAATAAGAATTATAAACAACTCAATGTGTTTCAGCTTAAAACTCAAAATATAGTGAAGACAAGAACTCTTACTTGGAGAAGAAAACAACGAGGCGAGACTAGTATTGCCTGTTTCTCACTGTGCTGCGCCTCATAGCAACGTTGGGAAGAAACTTCGGAAAAAGATTTATTGCTTCGCGGCTTAATTTTGCCTTCGAATAAAGAGGATTCCTATGTGATAGCAACAATATCAACATAAAAAATTACACAAATCAATAATGTTTTCCTGTAGAAAATTGCACAAGGCTTCATCATGAACGCAGAAAATGAAGAAATATTTAATCTTTTTTTAAAAAAGAAATACCAATATCTTTCTAATCTGTTTAAACGCCATAGAGTCCACTTCTGAAAGACGACAAGCGCACTCCAACCGCAGTTTTTCGTTCTCTTCTTTTATCTGAAATGAAAATAAAAAGACATACATCAAAACAGAAAAGTTTACTTTAATAGATCATCCTTTTGTGTGTACTTCAACGGATTTCTCGTAGTCGATTTTCAAGAATTTAAAATAACCAGTAACATCAAGCATAGGGGGGAGAGTTAAAAACTAGAAAAATCCAACGCAAAAGTATTTTTTATTTGTTTGCTCATTTCTTCAAGAATAAAATATGACAAAGTTTTTCATTACAAAAAAATGAAAATGTATTACAGTTTTCATAGAGTTCCAAAGTGAATGAACCTATTCAACAGCACCTTCTCATTTTCATTTTGAAGTAACCGATTTTTCATTTGGCGAGCAGAATCCAATCTTTCATGATCTGAGTATTGCTACAAGAACCAATCAAAATTAAATACAGTTTAAGCGCATCACTAAGCTGAAATTCTGTATTTTTAACTCCCCATTCCCCAATTTCGATCCAAGTATTTTTAGGTATCTTCTTTGCAGATAAAGATGCTTTTTCCAGGTATAAAGTATATTTTCTTTCCAAGGGAAAATAAAGCAGGGTGTTGTCTACTTTTATTTCATTCAATACAATGCTATATCTTTTTTCTAATAGTTTGAGCCATTTCTTAATGACAAACACGCACTCCAATTTCATATATATTTGCATGCAATAGAAGGAAGCATACGGAAGAAACAGAGCATTTACACGTAGACATACCTTAAGAAATGCTGCATGCTGTGCTTCCATTTCAAAGGATAGATGCGAACACTGCGGACATGAAGACTTGAAATTTTCTGCAACAGTGTAAAAAGGCATGTCTATTTCCTTACTCTCTATCAAAGGGTATAAAATTAAAATAGCTACGTGTAAAGAGGCGGTAGCAACGTCACACTCTCATTGTTTTGCTGCTCCACATTCTCCGTAAAAAGAATGGTTGCTCTCATTTTTACTTCTTTTGAACCACTCTTAAAACTTTTTCAAAAACTTTTAAGCATCTCACTTCAGCATATGTAGGCTTTCATCATGACATGCGAGTACAGGTAAGAAGTAAAAATGACCTATCTTACGTATTTGTTGCCCACACTAGCCGTAACTGCACATCTACTTCCTCTCTACAACTATGCTGCCATGTCTACTCTTCCTTGATATTTTGTGCTGAGTATAAACATTTACACAGGTTCTTAATCTAAGTCTTTCCAGCGCTTCCTTACGACGTCACTATATATCAGACTATGTAACTTTCAAGGTCACACTGTATTTCAAGTTGTTTACCAGTATCTATCGAACTATCACGAGGCAACAAAAGAGAAGATTTGCTAGTTCCCATAGGAGGCTTGATGGGTCTTGATAACTGCTGAGGAATATATTCCTCCAGAGAATTCTTTTCATTAAGTATAGGCCTTCGTAAAATACATAGCAAGAATCCCACAATGCTTGCTTTTCATTCCCAATATTATGTGACAAATTCCATAAAAATAAGCAAAATATACGGAAAACATAGGTAACGACAACACCAAACGTTCACACACTAAGCAGAGAGAGCAGGTAATTTTTCTGCTACGAAACCTCTCCCTCATCTATTTTACGCAAAAAAACATAACTATATATATCGATACATCCACTTTGTCTTGCGTAACCCTGCAATTCCCCATACGTATCGTGTAGATTTTGTTAAGAACAAAAGAGGAAGTAAATTCCAAGAACCACAATAGGTTTTTCCCATTAGCCTAAGATTGAAAGAATCAAACCTGCTTTCCATTGCCTGCAGCCGCCGTAATTCATTTTTCTCTGTATTTAATGACGATATCTGTGAATTCATCATAACAATGCAATTTTAGACATGAATTGAAAGGCTTGGCTTTGTATTAAAAGCAGTCCAGATCACACCTATTTTGCAAAAAAAGAATAAAACATAGGCAGAGCGCCTCAACGGGCATTCCTTTGCAGAAAAAGAGTATTGTCGTATCCTACACACTTTTATTCTTACTTTATAAAACTATCTTACCACTCTAAATTGTAGGCAACTAAAGCAGTATCCGGAAATGTATGTACATGCACTTCCCTCAAAGAGTATATTCTTGCAACGTCATAGCTCCGTATCTTTCAGCCATACAAATACTTATATATATGCCTTAAATACATCATTTTAAAATGGAATACTGGAATCTGCATGTGTCTTTTAAAGCAATGTCTCAAACTCTTTCATACCCATGGTAACACCATATTTAGATATATCTATTTCTGCAAGATAGAGTACGGGTAGGTACACCTCACTTAAATTCCCTTTTCTTGTCTACTATATTCCCTTCTTCTATCACCCAACAGTCTAAACTTTGCATCCTCTGTCACCCAACATTCCATATGTCTCATGTAAGTCACAAACTCATGTATGAACAAAAAGAATGTTTAGCTTGTCTTAAAACAAATTTCTTTTACTGCTACCCTATTTCATACTATTGACGTATACTACCTTTGCTTCATAATAATGAATTATTTCTGCTAGTTGAGGCTCCATATTCGCACCACTACGTCGATTCCGTAAATGTGTAAGCGTCTGCATTACTCTTCGCCTCTGTAATTCTTCATTTTCGTGAAACTTTTCAATTCTCCCTCGCATCTGAACCGTTTAATACAAGAAGAATACCTTGTATGCACAGAATTGGAGCACTGAACATGCCTATAAAACTGGATTCTCTGATCACTATATACACTGCATTAGGGTGCATTTTATTTAAAGAGTGCGCACCTTTTCCAACTCTTGATCCTTCTTTTTTAATGCTATTTCCAAAGCTTGAGACTTTACTGTGGATTGATTTATCTCCTTCACAAATTGAGATATTTTCACTTTCGTCGCTTCATACTGCGTTTGGAATTCCTTCAGAGAACTTTCTAGCGAAGATTTCTCTTTTTGAAATGTCTTTGAATCCATCCACTGCTCATAAATATGTATGCATTCAAACAAAAGGGAAATACAAAAGGTGAAAAAGTTAACATTCTCTTATAAGTAGCTCAGGGAGAAATCTAATGTATGTATAATGAAAGAATTGTTCAACAAATAAAACTAAAATTGCTAGTTAAAACTTAATATGATGTCTGGAAGGTCCTTAAAATGAATGTCAATATGATCTTTACAACCAAGTATTCCAACAATAAAGAAAAAAACTTCAAAGCTGCATTGCATTTCTTATCCTCTATAGAATTTATATCCACTTTTGTTCTTGAAATTTAAAAAATTTTAAATTATTTACATCAGCATCAGAAAAATTTTTATAGAAGAAGTTGAAGGGGAAGATAAAATGGTTTATTTCTACACATGAAAAAATGAAGCGTTAAAATAAAGAGCCATACAAAATGACATGTCACTTCCTTTAAAAAAAAATTTCTTTTCATGCATACGTGTGATGAAACATGAATTCAGCAATGGAAATAACTCTAAAATTAAAAAATTGTGTATAGTAAAAACGTATCCATGCTGAAGTTTTACTGTATCTAGATAAAATGCAAAAAGGAAAAAAACTTTATTCGGTTCTGACCTCTTTTTTTAACTTTTCATTTTCTTCTGTAAGCGTTTCAACTGAGTTTTTAAGCTGTTCCACGTTATACAATTCAAATTTTGCATTGCTTAGCCGATCTGTCCTACAAAATAGTATAAATTATGCGGAAAAAATGTTTATCTTGAAAAAAAAAGGAAAGAAAAATTTCTTTATTTCGCCTTCAAAAAAAATTGTATCTTTCGCAATTACGCGGGGCGGGGTTTAACTTTGCTTATCCTGCCCCCATTTTTCTTTTAATATGTGACCATCACCTTACTGTTTTATCTCTCTCATCGCCTATTTAAACAAAATGTATACATGTCTACCTACCTTTTTCCATGCACTTCTTCAGTTTTAATAGCAAAGGGTGTATGCAATCTTTTTTTTACATTCGTCACCACGCTATAGCCTACACGTGTGCAAATTAAAAAATTTAAAACATTTCCTCAAAAAATTAACCCATATTACCTTTTTTGGAATTCATCTAATATATCAAAAATACTGTCCATCCATCCACCGGTATCGACTACCAATGTGGAAGAGGGCGTAATCTTCTCCTTGTTATCCGAAAGATAATCAAAATGAATGCTTTTGAATCCTTGCTGTCTAAGTTTAAGATTTAAACGTTGCCACTCGATTTGGGAAGGGTAAACGCCAAAGCTATACATTAAATGAAAATTGCCTTGGACTGCAGAAATAGATAATTTTGCAATGAAAATGCTTTAACACAAGAATTTCTTTAAAACAATAGAACTTAAAAATTTAAAAACAAAAATGGCGTTTTTCAAAATTGCACACAAAAGGTTCCCAGTAAAAAATAGAAAATAATACACCTCGGTTAGCGTGTAGCGAGCCGAATTGAAAGATTTACCAGAATGAGTGTCAACTAGAAAACCAAAATAAATCAGCGATTTCAAATAAAAATTCTTTAAAAATGGGCAATGAGAAACACGTATTCAAAAAAACAATAAAAGGGACGCACAGCTCTCATATCGAAAAAGGAATGAGAAATAAGAAAAGATCACCCACCCACCCATCCTGTACATCGAAAGAAAAAAACACATCTAACTCCTAAAAGCTAGACATTAAGAAAAATTTGCATTTTTTGTATAAACTCCGACATTTCTTCCTATCCTTTCTAGAGGGATGTGCTCCTTTTTGTAGCAATGGCGTAGTTTGCACCGGTTGTACAAAAGATAGATGTTTTTCAGACACTGTCCTATCTGCCATATTCTCAGATGGGAGGATATCGTTAAGAGAAGGTGCTGCTGCAGGCAGGATTGGAGTAGAGTGCAATGCAGCCACCGTTGCACCTGGTGCTGTAGACTCGATACCAAAAGAATAGGAAGAAGCAACAGAGGGAGAGCAGTTACTTATACTACAATTGGCAGCAAAGGAATGCTCAAAAGAAGATTTTGGTACAGAGGGATGAAAAGGAGACGGTATAGGCTCTATACGTACGGCAGAAGTACTAGCAGGCAAACTACATTCATAGGGAGGAGCCGCAGGGGGGCGCACCGGTGATACAGAAGAGGGAGTTGTGTAAAGGGGGAATGCAGAAGATGGAATTGAGGGTTGGGTTGATGCAACAGGCTCAGGAAAGTGCATGTGGTGAGAGGAGGGAGAGGCATGCGAAACATGCGTTGGAAAAGTAAAAAGAGAATCTACAAACGATGCAATGGGTGCATTGTGAGGTCGTAGGGCATCCATTGAGGAGGGGGAGGCGGTGGCAAACATTCCGTTTCCACATAAAGAAGAATCCGTCTTATCAGAAGGAATCTCGCGGTGCACCCACCTATCTCGCAAATCCCTCTGTGTGTGGAGAGGTGCAACCGGTTTTTCATTAATAGATCTACGAAAAGGATACCTCTCCTCGCTGGCATTAGCCTCGTGGAGTTGATGAAAGACAGCCTTGCAATCTTCAGACTCTGGTGAGGCGGTAGGCACTGCATCTTCGCCTATCACGGCCATCGGTTCATTTTCTAAAGGAAAGAGCACCGGTGGATCACTCTTTCGAGGACAACTTAAAGATGTATTGTTAGAAGGAAAGAGAGGAAAGCTTTTTCGTCTGCGATTACGTAAGTCAGCTTTAACGTTGTAATCTTGATTATCCACAAATTTTCCAGAAAGGTAAGCAGCCGCCTCTAGCTCTGGTGTGGCTGTATGTTCAAAAGGTGTATCTAAATCCGATAAGTTCAATGGGTTGCATTCAACCGATGCATAGGCATCCATGGCTTCCTCTAGAATAGATAATGTAAGAAAAAAAAATAAAAACAAGACAAAAATTCCTTCAAACAGTATAAAAAAAAACGCAGCGATCAAGAGAGCGATAGCAGCGCAGAAGAATGCCACACACAAACACGCTGTGGATTCGATCTAATGATTCTTGCCAAAATAAAAGTGTGGAAAAAAAGTTAAAAGAGAAACTCTGTCTGAGATGGTCCTCAACTCTCTTCTTAATATGACCTGACAAAAATATAGAATGTATCTAGTGGCCACTGAGACCACAAAAAGTACGGTAAAACAGCGATGACTTCCTTTTGAGATACGTTCACACTCACTGGTTATAAAGTAGGCTAAAAAAGGAGATATTTCGTATTGGGAACCCAATGTGAAAGGCAGAAAAAGCAAAAAGGAAAAAGAAGCACCCAAACATTGATAGTACCGAAAAAGTATTCTGTTAACCCTTTTCTAATTTATTTAGTTCATAGGATGGCCGGCCTTCCTAGAATTTGCGCTTCCCAGGCATTTTAGGAGAGAGACAAATAAAGAGAAATCAAATAGGAGCAAAAATTCTGCGTGCAGATATAACTTTGATAGGTATATACACTTTTGCTCTTCTCATGCGTTTTCTTCAAATTTTCTGTAATTAGAATGCGGATACACTCTCACTTCTGGTTTTAATTTACTTTCGTATTTATTCTGTCGTTAAAAAATTGACAGTACCTTGCGATGATGAAGAAGTAAGTCTTTCAGGTGACTGCTTAAACCAGCAACTTTGTAGAGCAGCAAACCGCTTTCCAGCAGGATCGGTAGAAGAGAGATCTCCATCAATCGTAGTAAAAACAGAACCCTCTTCTTCATCCAGTCCATTAATCTCATTCACTAATATGGCACTTCGGTTATCCCTTGCATTTTCTTCTTCTCCTGGAAATTCATAAAATCGAATTTGTTCAGGAGGAGCATTAGAGTCAAAAATTGCAGCCGCTGCCTTTGAAGAAATGAGGTGAGACTTTTTAGGGCTTTTCTCAACACCAAAAGAGAGTAGGCTATGGTAGCCCCTTCCTCTACTCTGATAATAAGCGTTGAAGAGTGGGTTAGACATCACGTTGATCCCAATTGCAAGAGTTACTCATAATGTAGCAGAAATGGTTGCGCTTGCTCTGTTGCTGGAAAAAAAAACAAGAAAACATAAACAAATTTTGTCCATATTACTAGAAATATACATAATCTTGCGTTGTGTCCTCTTTATTAGTTTCCGGACAATTTGAAGATTAAAACTTGATTAAAAAAACATGTTTTTATTTAAATTGAATACAAAACTAACTCTACAACAAGTTTGCTTTTTGCTATTTTTGAAAATAAAATTCAATAAACCCCCTTATGTACGCTTAAAAGAGATAGGTAAGAAATCATCATGCCCTTAGGAAAGTTGTTTTCAAGTTAAACTTTATAGAACATATAGTAAAGCCTTATTCAAATCAATTTAATGCTTCAAAGTTATTAAAAAACTTAAATTTCCCCAGTTCAATTCTGCAACCACAGCGAGAAAATAAATCACGTTTTCAAAATATATGAATGAAAAGTGAGCAAAGGGAAACTCATCTGTAAGCATACATTTTTCCTTTGCTACTCTTCTAGTCCTCAATCTTGCAAGTAATAAATTGTGGACATACTAGCGGAAGCTGCAATGCCAACAACGCTAAGATCCCAGCTTCAAGGTATGCGGTAGTTTTCCCTGTGATCCTTTTTTCTTTATGAAAAACAGCCAAACCATCTTCTTTTTAATGTCAGATTCCCCCCAATTGCGGATGAAATCTAAGAAACCATAGTTCTCCTTATATCTCACTACGTAGTGCTCAGTATAGCGAGGAATACTACTTATATGAAAGTAGTCATTTATAGGTTTAGGTAAGAAACGCCTTTTTGTCCTCGTAGAGCAGCGGTAAATTTGATAACACAGGGTAGCAATAAAGAGATTAATAGACGTGAAATATAAAACTCATTTACTAGTAACTCTAGCTACCTCGGGTTAGCTGGCATTTCTCACACTAGATTAATTTTAACCAAGTTGCACTGAGAACGTTTTAAAAGCATGTAACATTTGTAAATACTAAAATACTCATAGCATAGAGATCCAAATTTAAAAACATAGGTAGCTTCCTGCACTGACGAAAACGGATAGACGCTCTGGTTTGGTGTAAGATAGACGATCAGAGAGCTATAGACTCTCTATCGTTTGATCGCACTGACTGGGAAAAGTAGCAACCATTATTAGGATCCTCTTCGAGATTGAAAAAGTAGGATATATTCTTCTCCCAAACACGTAGTAGAAAGTAAATGAATAAGCAAGAAACTTTGAAATGAAGACTACGGCGACAAACGGGTACGTGTAACCTTTGTAAAATTGAAAAGCAAAAAATCTTGAAATATATAACAAAAAATCCCATCCATCATTGGATCAAACAAAGGAAAATGCAAAAGAAATGAGATTCGCTTCAAATCTCATCTCGAATATCGGCAGACACCCCGTAACACTATTTTCCTCCAGGACAAGCCGATTTAATAGCTTTCGAATCGTTTGTCTAGACGGGATGGAGCACGAGTGGGCTCGGGCAAGACAACGGGGTCGAAAACGCGAGCACGAGAACAGCACGTAATAGGTTTAAGTTATTAGACAATACTTCAACGTAGTTTGAACGCATTAAAGTTTTAAACTGTTGTAAACATATAGTCGCAAACATTTTAAGATATTCAGACAAAGTTGAAATTCAAAAACGAGGGTGCAGGATTGCGGTCACCTTCGTAATATTCGTACTGCAAAATCTGCTTTGTTTTTTAAGCGTTGTCTACGAATGATATAAAATTTTGTTTCACCGCACTCTTTGTGTTGCAGCACCACTTTGAAATGAATGATTTTGTAAAAGCCTTGTTCTCTGAACTATGAGCATGGAGCTATTTTCAAGTTTCTTTATGATGCACTTCCCAATTGAAAACGCTGCTTTCTAGTGTAAATATAACTCAGAAATTAGTTTTGCTTTGCCACTTTGCAGGATCTTATCGATCTTTTAAATTTTAGAGTCAATTCACGTGGTAAGAATGTACATTTAGTTTCTGTGCGACTTGTTAAGAAAAGTTGTCCTATATTTCACTTAGAAAAGGGTGGATTGGGCAAGCTAGAAACAATAGAAGCGCGTTTAAAAAAATCGTGCCTCTTGTCTACCTTTAAATGATTGAAAAGAATAACCTTACCTCAAATATATTACAAAGTTCATTGCTATCTTACCGTATCTTGGAGTTTTATTAAATCCTATGAATTTCTGGCCTATTCATCAAAGTGGTTTGTTGAAGGGCTAAGTGCAGAGTAATGCAACTAGTTGCTACATGGTAGTGCAGTAACCTTTTGATTAAGGGCCGGCTAAGCTATACAAGTATTGAATATAGAAAGTGAATTTATATTACCAAAAGCAGAGACAACGTAACTTTACACTTTAGCGTCTCTCATTATTGATAAGTAAACAGAATAACTATCATGCTTATATTGTAAGGTTCTTCTTTACCAGAGATATAATATAACAAAAAGAGGATAAATAAAAGAGTACCAAGCAATTTGAAATGTTAATCAAATGACAACGTAAACTCCGATTTACTTGGTATTCTGTTCATCAGAAAATGAAATTAATTGTAACGTTTCATTAAATAAAAATTACGTGTGAATATGCATGCCTGCGATGCATCGTATTTGTGAGTTATGTCAAACATAACCTCTTTTCATTAAAGCATCGTCGAATTGCCTAGCAATGCGAAAATTAATTTGTAATCAGGAGCGTTTAACTACTTAAAATGCAAAGGACAAATTTTCAATTGCACACTTGAATCAAACCCCTTGGATATCTCTCAGAAGTATCAACTCCACCCTGCTAATACTGCTTTCTCAGTTGTGCGACAACAGCAATTTGCATTATGTTGTTTCCAGAAAATAAATTCTTGAAAAGTAAATCACTACTTACTGCAAACATGAACTTTTTGTACACAAATCTGTTGTAAGATTTGTAGCATTGTAAGGACAGGAAGATAAGTAACTGGTTGTAACAAACCCCAAATCCCCCTACTTTACGTATTTTCCAACAAAAATACATAATCTCAAAATTCTCCTTTGCAAAAACAAGAAAGCCGAAAATTCTAGTGATACTTTACCAATAGTAATCGATGACCTACCACCACATACCAGCTAAAAAATTGTACTATCTTAATTCCGAGCTGAAAAGCAAAGTCGCAGATCAGCTATTATTATATCTAACAGCAGCAAAATACTCATATTTCGTTGTAATCAAGTAAAATGTGATTGTGACTATATGTGATTATGGTGCTGTTAGAAAAAAGGCAAATGCATTCACAGCTTGAATGCAATCATACTGCTCATCCAAAACCTTCCAACAGTGTTAATGATAAAATGAAAAGAGAGCACGTAAGAAACTACGCACTAAGTTTTAATGGAATCTACTAAAAGGGATGAGAAAGCGTACTATAATACTTTCAGCTATTTTATAGTTTGCGCAGTAGCGAGATAATATTCAATAAGAAGTGCAAGTAGAATGGAGTGATTTTAAGCTGTCTTTAGTACTTCTCTAATTGAGCATTGCATTATCTTTCCCAAAATTAAAAAATAAAACTCGTATAAAATATGGAATTTACATAGATACAACGTCATAAGACAGAAGTAAAACGTTCCTCTATTTTGGGACAGGATCAAGCCACTGACCTCCTTGACCATAGGCAGCTGCGACAACTTGAGAGGCTATATACAACCATGAAAATACACAAATAAACATATAATAATCGTACGAAACTAGAGACGTTTCTCATTAACACAAATAATAAAGAAAATAGTTAAACCTTTTTATTCTTAGAATGGGGATGTAAGTAAAAAACATTCTGCTACGACAGCAGACTAGAGCCACAGCAAAATATTATATAGCAATGACTACTACAAGCAAATGATATACCCACTGCAAAAATATACCTAAAATTCGAGAGTTTTTAATACTTGAAAAAACATGAATATTAGCATAGAAAAAAAGATGTTTACAAAGTAATGAAATGTTCAGTGGTGTAGAGCGTTTTTCTAATATATTTCTGCATAACAAGAAATCTAACCAAAGACTGACTAACTTTTTTTCTGTTTTCGAACCATGTAGATCATATACCACGCTTTGTACGTCAGAAAAAAGATCAATCCCATACCAAAAGGATTAGCCCACCACCAATGGCGATACTGGGACCTGTATTGAGATGTTACCCATTTAACATTCCGCGGTATATAAATAGAGAAAACAAGCTACAAAATATTACATGTGTAATCAAGATTTCAGCAAAAGAAGATCTCTTCCTAGGAAAATCTTTAGTGCGAAAAAAGATTTTCTGCCACGCCTGTAGCTTTCATGAAAAAGGAAACGAACGCTTCTTGCGTTGATGAACATTGTTCAGCTATTCGCAATGCCATAGCTCGGTAATTACACACAACAGTTTGGTAAATTACGCTACATTCTATATTCTTAACTAAACAAATTAAAAAAAATCAAGAATTAACATACACATGAGAGACAGTCGCAATTTGACGATTGGTCCAGTCTGCAACTTGGGTTGTAACCATGGTAGGAGACTGTCCCTCTAAGCTACTCCATGTTCTCCTCCAAACGGTGGGATTGATCGCACGTCCCAACATTGCGATATACTGTTGAATCTTAAATCCCATTGTGTAAATAAGCGGAAGATAGCCAAAGAATTTTTACTGAAAAATCTCTACTTTATTTGACTTGATTGTTAGACGATGCACAAACCACTGCGGACGCATCGAATGAAAGAGGAAGTGAATATTAACATAAGAAAAAACAGCGTGCACGTGAACTATGCAGGGTTCTGTTAATTTTCAAGAAATAATGTTGAACGAATAGCCTCAAAAATCGGAGAATTGTAGCAAAGAAGAAGTTACGAAAAAGTAGAAGATGCCAAAAAACTGCAATTTCCACTGAAGCCGCAACTACAGAAAATGCTGTTTTGCAAAGAGAACTTTTGTAATGTTTTACTGTTGCTGGCTGTTCAAAGTAGCCAGAATGTTTTTCCTGATCGGAATCCTACTCTTGTCATTCAGAATGGTCCCCGCGTAAATATAAGCATGGTGTTATGCTTGTGGGATGAAACTACCGAAGGCTCTTTGGTTGCGTGGGAAGTATTGATTTAAATTTCCCACTTGATGAACGTCTGGAGAACAAGAGAAGGAGTGAAACTATTTTATGATTTGTTTTTTCATTTCAACGAAATATTGACAAGTAAGTTGAGTTCTGTCTTTCCTTAAGTAATTTTTGTAAAGAGCCTGCTTAGCTTACGCTCGGCTACCATCATGCGAGTGAGTCTGTTAGCAGTCTTTCTTAATAAGATGCACCTAATTGCATGTGAGTTGAAGCACTCAAAATTTATTTCTGTTTCAATCTATATGTATTTCGCATATGAAAGAGAGCAAGATTAGAAGCTACTTATTCAAACAACAAGCATTTCACGAATTATGAAGAAAGAACCAATGTGTTGCTACCATTCAAATGCTAGAAGCTTTCCATGCTTACATTGTAGTTGGGACCATTAATTTAGGGAGGTGACATTCGAGTAAAAAATTGGTAGCAACTTTAACATGTTTAACCCTAACTTTTTCAGTCTTTCACGTTAACGTGTACCACAAAAGTTGAAAAAGGCACAAAATTGAAAACTAACCAAAGCATACACATATCTGGTAAAAGATTGCTATCAAATTTGCCAAAAAATTTAGCTACTATTTTTAATTATCTATTATATAAAATTCAGAAAAAAACCTCACCCTTTTAATTCTGTTTTCATTGCCATGACAATTTGTCGAATAAGAACTCAAGGGGACTCAATAAACGAGGTTAAATTGAAATTCGACAAATATACATGTATTCTTAAAATCAAATTTAAATTCTGTGGAAATAAAGATAATGCGAAAAGTACCATTGCTTCGTCAGTTGCACTATTACAAAGAACTACGGGTCACGGTTACTTTTTAACTGTAGGCACTAACGGTAAATAAATGATGGTCACTGGATCGACAACTTTAACTTATATATAGAATCGCCACAAAAAAATAGATCGAAATTAATACATACCCTTGTAAACTAAATGCACTCCCATAATTTCTGGTACGATTAATTAAAGTTCAAAATCCTAATAAAAGTGCATTTCTTGTACATGCATAAACTTTTTGCTAAGACAAAACTAGAGAGAAATAGGGAAAACAAGGCTTAGCTAATATACTATGCTGGTGTGCTTTTCTTTTTACTATTGATTTCTCTTGATTGAGAGGGTCCAACAACTTCTTCCATATGTTTATACCACAACCGGATATTTGATCCATTAAACACATCTGCCTCACACTGCATAAGCCAAGCAAAACAATTCATTTCCGAACTAAACTTAGACATAAGAAACATGTGCAAGATTTACAGGAAGGAAGTGCAATTAAAACTAAAGTTGCACATTCAATTCTACAAAAAATCGAAGACCACTTACAATGCAGTATACTCATTGCAGATAGTGTTCAAAAATGCAAAAATATTGTAGTGCTTGCTCAGCATTGCGATAAGCGAAAATAAAACAAACTTTTGCATTACATTTTCTTGTACCTGAAACCCATTAATAGAGCGTAATATACCAAAAACTGCGATGTCACATGCATTCGGTTTTTCTCCACCATGAAATGTATTTGCTCCAACAGCATCCACAAAAACATTCAAAGCATCACAGAGCGCTTCACGTTCGTTTGTTACCTAGCATAAGCGACAGCCCAGTATTATCAATAATAACGCTGCCTATTCTACATGCAAGAATAGCAAATCTAAGCGGTAACCTACAACAGTTTCTTCTAATACAATAGCCAAGCTTCCCTCATAGTACATACCATATATCTTTGTATTTCCTACTTGTAGCGTCTCTGTTACATACTTAAGATAAAATAACAATCAAGCAGGAAAGCAAATAATAAACGTATGTAGTCATCTGATATACCACTTAAAAAAAGAAAGACTGCATGCATTTGGTATAAGGAATTTTTTACTCATTCGAAAAAAGCTCTACCAAAAACCTTTCAAACACATATATGTTTTACGATGCACAAATAGCAACATAGAAGGCAGAGATAGAGTGATAGCGCAGCCCATTACTCAGAAAATAGTTCCTAGCATACACTTTCTTCCAGTCTATTTACAAAGCATTAATCAAACAACAAAATAAGCTACAAACTGCACTCTTGGTTATGTTGCAATGTATCTACATAAACTTCTTTTGCAGCTTTTGTTTAAAAAATAAAGAGACTGCAAGCTAAGAACGGATTCTCCATATTTGATAAGCATTGTAAAGAGGATGGACAAACAGTATCACCTAAAAATTTCCTAGAAAAGCCATTGTATTTCAGAAAAAAAAAATCAATTGAATACCTACAAATGACAAAACTGTTAACGTACTCCGTATTTCTTTCGCTTCCTGCGAGACACAAGCCACATAATGAATGTCCCCATGGACACAGCCAAGTATTTCTCATAGAGCGAAAATGATGGATGTGTCAGTAAATACGAAAAAGTTTCAGCGGATTCCTAAAAATTAAAATATAACAAACGATTTGCTTCCATAACAGAATGATAAAAAATAACCGTAGCAGTACGTCTGAAACTAGGGCTTACAAAAAATATATGCATTGAGAAGAACAAATGCCAATAGAAAAACAACAAATATGCCACAGCTCAGAACATTAAAATAGAGAACACTCACCGATAAAGTTCTATAAATATTAATCACAATCAATTGTACTAGCCATGTATCCGTCCTAATAAAATAAAACATGCATAAATGCTTTCCTATTTCAATTCTCTTCGTACAAAAGCTATTAATACAACAGAATATATCTTTGTCAAACACTTCTTATCCTTGCATGAATTTGAAGTACGGTCTAATTGCCATCCAAAGCAGAGGAAATCCGTCAGAGGATGCAATTCACAGTTTAACATGTTAAAGCAAGAAAAAAGAGCAAAGAAAATCCAAACATAGCGTATCATCAAATCTATGGTGGATGAAAAAAACTGAGTTGAGACAAGCATACAAATATTGCAGGAAAAAATCACTGCAAAAAACGTTGAATTCTAAGCGAAATACTAATCAAATGCGTCAATAATACGATCATAAACCAAAACGATTTACTTTTATTACCACTTAATCCATGCAAGTTCAATGTCCTTTGCTTCAGAGTTGGTTAGACTAGATCCCTCGTGTTGCATTAGGCTTTGTACAATAAGTTTGCTATCTTTTAGTATTATTGTCGACGAAAATTTATTCTTTTCTTCACTTGATGAATCCTCTAAATTTTTGTCAGACTGCGTAGATTGTATCACAAGAATGGGAACTTTTTTGTAGTCCGGGGAAAAACTTAATTCTTTTTTTAAAATAGGATGCACCTCCACGACCTGCAGTAAAAAAAAACGGAACGTATGACCGACAACAGTAAGGAATCATGCATTCACTTGAATAAAATCAGTTAATTTTTATTGTTGTCAACACTCATGCTTCAAAACATTCATTACAAAAGCTTGTATAGCAAATGCTAGATCATGTTCATAAAATAATATGCTCTTGGATGTAGAGTAAGATGAAAAATGCATTTTCTAAAGTTTCTATAAAGAAAATTCGTGCAGCAAAGATGAACTTGAATAGTATTGAGACGAAGAATTGTGATAGCGAAAGTAACCTTACTTGATACGGGATTTCGTGCAAGTCCAAGCAGCACCGTACTTTTCGACAAAAAGGGCAACTATCGTATTGGTAGAGTGTATTACATGTTTGTCTTAAATCCAATTCTTTTGGTATAAGTGGTTCACTATTTGTGAATGCACGGATCTGATCTATGGTTTCCATATTGTAGGGTACAGCTTCCGCTAAAGCATTGAGACTTGGAGGATAAGGTGGAAACCTCGAAGGCAAATCAGATGTATTTTCAGGAGGTGAAGAAATTGAAGAGTCCAAGATAACAGGGGTCGCTTGATTCTCATGACAATACGCAGTGCTATGGAACAATTGTCGATTCGAATATCTGTCAGTCAATGATCCATTTTCTTTGATCAGACGTTGCTTAGCTGTTTTTCCTGCGTCAGTCCATAGCCAAAAAAATCCGTTTAAAGACGATGCAAATGCCTTTAGGCTGGAAAATGCTTTTGAGGAATCTTTTGACCTCTCATCCTGCTGGTTAGAAAAATTTAAAAAAGCACACTCCTTTTCTCTTGAAATCATAGAAAAGGGATGAAGCTCAGTTTCCCCATTATTCTCGCATTTTTGTCTTCCCAACAGTGAATTGGTGCGGTAAAATTCAATGGAGTTTGACATTGTGCGGTTGTCAGCATTTCCAATCATACAGTATACCCAGGATGCCGAAGATGATGCACCGACAGCCAGAAGTAGGGTAGAGCGAAAAGGAATGGAAGCGTAATGAGTCATCATGACAAAAACGTGTTGCGATGACACAGTCACCTAATATTGCGATATTATGGAGATTAGTTGCTGTGGCAATTTACCCTATTCCAAGCTCCTTAAAAAATTATGAGGTACCGAAAATTGTGAGATGAAACATTCCTTTTTCCAACGGAAAGGATACGCTTGATGCTTCGGGTTTTTACATCTGAACAATATGAAGTCTAGCATAAAAAATTGAAGGATTCGAAGAGGATGATTTTTCAAAACAGCCCTCCAATGGCAAAATATAAGTCGGCAAGAAGAGGACTGGAGAACGGCGTAGAAGCATTGAAAGGCACCTCAAACTAAGGAATGAATTATTACATGTGATACTTAGAGCATTTTTGATTTATAAGAATGTAGGGTTAGCCGAAAATCTTGATAGGGGCTGTATTGTAAGTGTCTGCTACTTTTTCGTCAAGTGGAAAAACCACAAACGGTGAAAGTGCAGAAAACAGGGGAACAGTTAAGTTAGCTTATTAACAGTATTTATCGTGTTGCTATACTTGTACGCAATAAATGAAAAAAGTTCTTGTGAGTCGTCCATCATCTCATGCCCTCTGAGATAACAGTTATATTAAATGCGCTGCTATGTCAACATTTAACGCAAGTTTTAATACCATAACATCGTTTTGTTATATTTGGCTGTCGATCACCTTATAGTATTGCTAAACATATTTTTTCAAAATATTAGCAGAAAATAAATTACAAGATAAACATGTTGTTCAGTTGATTTAAGTTAGTTGTGAATCAGATCTTTTGTACTACAAGCCTTAAAGACAACTCGTTTTGTAAACGTGGGTTTTCGTAGACCACGTTTTGCCAATCGATTTGTGACGACTACGGCTAATGTGGGGTGAACTTGTGGGGTTGCCCGTTAATAAGTTATTGTTTAGGTAATTACGACTGTTTCATGCGATAGTTCTAGAGAGTTGTTCATATCTAAATAAAATGCTCCTTAAACATAAATACATAAGCCCCTAATCTTACGGCTTTTTAATACGTACAAGAAGAAAAAGAATAATAATAATATGTCAACGAAAAGAAGTAGTTGACCCTCCATCTAACTCGTTCCCCTCATCTACTTGTCACTATGAGTTCAGTATTAGTTATGTTAGGCAACGTTTCATTGCAATGTTATGTCGCGGGTGCTAAGGGAAATATATGGGCGTACTATCGTGTAACAGCTCGGGAAAGAATTAATAGTATGCGAGAAAAGGGTAGGAAGGGTAAATAAAAGGGAATAGGCAAAACTAAATATAGGTAAAAATAAATAAGCGCAAGGAGGAATAATGCCTTTGTTATACGTTTCCTGAATTAAGCAAGAAATGCTAAAGGTGGTTTAATAAACATCGGACGAAGCTTCCTGAACGGACTAAGGGAAGATTGAGTGTTTGTTCTCACCCTTACTCCCAAAACAGCATATGAATGAACTTTTTTTAGAGAAGAGAAAAATTGGAAAATAGATAGAGGAGATGTGATAAAAAGAAATGCAAAGAAGGGCTGCATTTTTAGATACTAAAATTTTTGAAAAGAATTGTTACATACAATAAAAATTTTGTAGAGGACTCTGAAAATTGCACAATCATTATCAAGTAAAACAAGAAAAAACAATAGTAACAGACTTCCTGAATTCTCACTAGCCAAAGGTTGAGTTATAAATTTGGTCTGCATAAATGTGTAGCAAGTTATAACATGTGCAATTATAAATGAATAGTTCTGCAAATGCGAAATTATATCATATAGATTCAAACGTGTGTAGAGGCCATATTTTCTTCAATTAGTACCTGTTGAAAAAGAACTTAAACAACCATGAAATTGAATGGTGGTACAATTTCATTGAGGATAAAATATATTCCTAGCAAATTACTCTATCATCGGAAAATTAATATTTTTCTTCTATTATCTAGTTAAAACTTTTATGATATTGCGAATCGCATCAATTGATGAGCTGTGTAGCATTTAGTAACAAACTAAGTCGACTGGGATCTACTTCCTCTTATACTAAAGATAGAACCAATCAGATATACGATTGACTACTATTACCCAACTACTCTGTCCTCATACTGAGTATTAGGATTATGAAAAAACTACTTCGTTTCTCTATTTCATTGTAAATATCACCTATCCTCAAGAATGAGTACATTTTCATTTTCTTTGTGACTCTTTGGCGTAACTTTACTGATCTTTCATCGCAACTACGTAGTTTTATTTTTTTTCAAATTCATCGTGTAACTATCATGTTATTTACTTTGGGTAAATCAAATACTTTTTATTTTAACGCTTAAATTCGGCAACAATAACATTTAGTATGACATAATTTATGTTAATTAATCATTGTCCACGATGTAACACTTATTTAATCATCGAGGATCACAGAGATTTTGAACTATAATTTATCTTAGTTTATATGTTTTTGTTGCCACCTACAGAAATTGCTTTAGCCCTGGCTATTCAGCTGCTTTATAAACGCATTAGTTCTTGCGCTACCTTCCCCTTTTTTTTACCATTGATTAAGATTGGATTTAAAACTGACTTTTTCTCAAAAAGTAGTTTGTTTTTCCTGCCCAATTTTAAAACTAATTGCCGTTAAGTAAAAATTAAAATAATCCAACCAATCTGCTTTAAAATCATTAATTTAAACTGAAAAATTGTACAAAAATAGCAACATTTTGAGAATTATTTCTACTACAAAAATATTAAAATATTGCTCACAGTTGTTTGTCAAAATAGCCCAAATATACACTAAAAAATTTTTACAAGATAGGTTAATTGAACATACTATTACTATATATAATAAGCAAAATAATTATTTTTTACGGTTCTTCAATTGGTAAATTATTAATCCCACTCTAACACTTATTGTTCATGAAACAAAAAAACGATAAAATAAAAAGTAATTTTTTTAATTCTTCATTTATTTACATTGAACTTATTAACAAAACAGTGCGATACCTTTTTTTTATTTTTCTCTATTCTTTAAAAGAAATAATAAATCATGACATCTCAATTTTGTGAAAAGCCACACGATAAAGTAAAATTTTTGAAGATGCCGTGCAGTTTTTTATTGTAAATTTGCATAAATCCTGTGATAAATTCCACGTAAACAATAGCTTGAAGAATTACCTTAATTCAAAACAGTATATTCAATGCCTAATGATCAATTTATAACTGATTATTTTGAAAAAAGTATTTACTTTAGTTTGAAGTGCTGGTGAGGAAGGTTACATCATGGTTGCTAAAATATTAATACTTTAATAAAACAACTTAGGTCTAGGAGAAGAAAAGAGCGTAGCTCAAATTTTTTAGAAACGCATCATATTTCATGCTATGCTACAAATTCAAGTTTAAATTAGAACCTTTCGAGGGACCTTTAAAATCATTTAAGAAAATACGATTAAATTGATGAGAATATGTCCCTCAGCACTATAGCAATTCAATCTAAAATTATTTTACCTCAATAACAGAGTATATTGCTTTGATGGAAACAAGCAAAAGCAAAGCTTTTGCATCTTATAATAGAACCTAAGGGAAAGAAAGACTTTCTGTTGCAGTATCCGCTCAAATACTAGAATAAAGCAAGTCAAGCACTCACTGTTTTGGTTGCATCTAAACGTTTCACTCACAGTACATCCATTAATTAGAATCACAACGTAAATATAAACAGAAGTCTTGATGATGCAGAACTCTCATCAAAATAATCAACTCAAGCCTAAACCAAAAAGGCGATGGTTCAGCTTTACTCTAATTTCTTACGTGATGCCACAATCATTGCGTTTCCCGCATATGTTTTCAAAAAGCTTGCTATATCGTCCTTTCAGAAGGATTCTTAAAATGTATTTCGAATATGTACTTTTATAACATTGTGTTTATAGACTTCTAACTTATGTTTGCTGTTGCTGCTCAGAATAAAATGGGTTGATGTAAATTCCATTATCAATCCAACTCGCTAAAAGAAGTAAAAATTTTTAAATCTTTTTACTTGAATTACATAAGCAATTGAAACAGTTTTTACTTGTTATTACATTCGTTTGGAAGTTTTATATAAGTTTTCTTTTAGCTTCTAATCATAATTTGCAAAAACTACGGGAAATTCTTACGAGTGCCTTGATATGTTTTTAACGTGACAATTCTATTCTATGTTACCATCTTTCGATTAGTTTTTATCCATGCGAATACTACGCTACTGTACCTTAATAATCTACACTTTCAAGCAAAGCATTCCTATAGCAGATTGAATATACTTCGTGGTTTTTCAACCTAAAAATGACGTGCCTTTTTTTTTCTAGCGATGCCGAACTTTTCTGTTAATCAAAATTATTCAACTTTTCGTAGCAAGTTCTTGTGAAAGAAAGAACTGCCTAAACCAGTATGCGAATAACTTCTTAATTCTTATTAAATGGTCTCTCTTCGTAACAATGTAGTGATAGTGAGAAAAATGTGTGGATGCGAGATATAAATAGTTGAAGCCCTTTCGCTGACTTCGTTGTTCAAAGCGGCTCTTCATTAGGGAATGAATCATCAAGTGAACGGTTTCTTCATGTCCTGTAATCTGTTTGCCGATAGATACTTTCTGTAACACTTTACCTTGCTTAAGTTGCTACTGTGATTTGCTCATCATTCATTTTTTGTTATTGTAACCATGAAGACCTCTTTTGAATGGATTTATTGCTACTGCGCGGGCTTCTCTCTTGCAGTTATGGTTCTTGGAGCCCTTTCCTAATATTGATTTTTTGATTGGTTTTAGCTGATACGCTCAGTTATACGAAATTCAGTGTCATTTTAACGTCTCATCGCAAGAAAATTTTTAGTGATTTTGTTTTCTTTCAACATCCATATTTATCCATTGTTATAAAGCAGGAGAGATGGATAACAGTGTATTTCGTCGCCTGACAGCAGGTACTTGCTTCAAGCGAGGCCGCTTTTCAAAAAATGTACATTTGACTACATTCTCAGCTACAACTACCCCTTCTCTTTTGATTTCTTCTGAGGAGAAGCGGCCCAACTTGAACACAAAGACTAAATTGGAGAACACTCTCGCCCTGCTGACGCCGCCTGCGGATACCATCATTCCAGCTTCTCACCGCGGTTCTGCTCCTGCAGAGTTAGCGAAGCAGAATGCCCTCTTTAATCTTCTCTCTCCTACACCTAACAAGCCTTCGATGACTTCCTCTATCACGAAGGAAACTAACACGGACGCCATTCCTAAAAATGGAACAAAAAAATCCAATCGCAACAAAATTTCTCTTGAGGAAAGTCAGCGCTTACGCCGAAAAAATCGAATTCACATATATCCAAAAGGTTCTGAACATGTGTTTCCTCCTCCGATATCCAATTTTGATGATCTTTTGAACATTTCCTGTAATATTACCCCTAACGAGATGGTCACAGACAATGCAAAGGATGTAGAAAAAGTTTCTATTACGGCGAAAATGAAACGCAAACGAGCTCTAGACTCATCATCCAATAAAGAAGCTATCTCCAATGTAACTTCAAGTGCTGCCCCTAAATGGCTTATTGAAAATGTTAAAACTCAATTGAATCTTTACCAACTGACACCTATTCAGATGCAGGTAAGATTGGAGGCTTATGTATTTTTCGATATATCAATTAGAAATTTGATCCAAATTTCTTCTCAGAAGTTTTAACCGCTAATATAGTTTTTAGTCGTGAGAGTATATTTTGAATTGTGTGAAAAATTTATGTCTTTTTCACATATTTTACATAACAAAATAATTCATTTTTTGAGGTTAACACTATTTTTAATTTCCTTCAATTGTACTGTACACACTGCTTTTGTTGCATGTAGCTCTATGTACGTAGTCGTCTTATCTTTTGTGTTTCTATCTATGCTCTACTTGATATTTCGTATTCCTTTTCTATAGTGTCTCGTTTTTCAATTAGTTTAACAGTAAATGCAATCTCTTTAGAAATCTCCATTATTTGATTTTTCAAAAAGGAGAGGCGTTGAATACGGAAGGAGTTTAAAATACTTATTAATGGAGACTGTTTTGAACAAATCATTTATTAGTTCCCTAACGCATTGTAAAGAAAGGATGGATAACGAAAGAAGAATATCTACAAGGGATTAGAGTAGAAAAGAGTATCCTCTTGGTGCATATGTTTTTATTGGAACCTATTGAGGTTGCTATTTTCAAACCTACTATACGTAATATTTTAACAGTATAGAGACACCGCATCAACGTATCTTTCCTCTCATTTTTCCTGTATTTTTTATTTTTAATTTGCTTAGTTTGTTTTTGTATACAGTCTCATCTTTATAACATGTTTTTGTAGACATTTTTATTCTTCGAAACATATTTAAAAATCCGTACTTATAATGCGCTAGCTTGAATGCCTACCAATTTTTGTAGGAATAAAACATCGATACTAAAGGCGAACTTTTGCTTTTATCAAAATCTTTTTACTTTTCGTAGTTTTGAGATTTTTTTCAAACTACTCTCTTTATCCCAGTATATTCTATAATTTTTTTTTGCATCTGCTGTGAATCTTACCTCTCTCTTTCTGTGTGATGCTTCAATTTATGTATTGTGCACCATTTTTTACACAAAAATTGTTCAGGTGATTCCTCTCTTGCTAGCTGGCCATACTGTGGTTGGCTGTGCGCCCACTGGATCAGGAAAGACATTGGCATATTTAATTCCTTTGTTTTCTCATTTAAAGGTTTAAGAATTACATACACAAAAAATAAATGAGATTTTGCAAACGCGTTTAAGAAGGAACGAAAGATGAAGAACTAATGGCCATAAAGAAAACTTGAAAATTTAAAGTTTTTCAAAAATATATAGTTTTCTTAATTTTTTAAATACACGTGTACCAATTTACATAAGATTCAAATTTTAAATGTAAAAAAATGAGGGATGGAATTATGTTTATGAATGCACTCTTTTTATTGTCTACATAGAGAGCAAAATGATTCTACTGTTTTCCTTGTACATTCTCTGTTTATTTTTCGTATTTTAATGCCTTTTGAGAAATTTGGATGAAGTTTACTTTTGTCTACTTTATAATACCTCTTTATATGTTTTTTCCTCTTTTTACTGGGTTTGTTTTTGACCATTTCTCATAACCTTCTTTTGTATATTTACAAAAAAAATAAAGAAACCGAGAGTCTTGCGTTGTTTTAGTGCATAATTTTTTCAAATAAAGATGTGTTTTGTATGATGAACCCTTCATAGTTTCTTCGTTATAAAGGGAAAGCATTTTGTTTAGATTTCTTCTTTTTTTGTATTTTTTCAAAAATAGAGATGAAACAGTTGGGCGTTTAACTAGTGTTGATGGAAAACTTTTTGTTTGCTTTTGAAACATATCGTTTCATACGTTGAGAATTTGGCAATTTTTGTATACTTGTGAATCTTTGTTTCTTCATTTGATTTCTTTTTTAACTTGGTTCAGTTTCCTGGTAAAGCCTTTGCTCGAAGTCTCATCCTTTGTCCTACACGAGAGTTATCTCAACAAATCTTTAGAGTTATTGAGCGATTGCGCGGTTAGTTTTCCTCTTATAATGTTGCTACTTGATGCTTTCTGTATATTTCTAGTTTTGAAGCGTTGCTGCTATTTTCTTGTATGATTATATTTTTTTTATGTTCTTCAGTTTTTGTTTTATTCTCTTATTTTTTCTCTCTTTACATTTCTCTTTTTCTCTTTCTTTTGCCTTTCTTCCCTTCCTTTTTCCTTTCCCCGCTGTTTCCTCTTTCCCTTTTTATCCTTACTTTTCTCCGTTTTTTCTCTTTATTTCTTCCCCCTACTTTCTATTTTGATTTCTTTCTTTTTTTTTTTTTTTCTTTTTCTTCTTTTT